>OX493399.1:3010000-3241578 GCA_950371165.1 Lacanobia oleracea
CTACTGTTTCTGAGATATAACGATTCAAAACGTTGGCTTGGAAACGTGTGCATACTATGACTATTATAACGCGTATAAAACTTACCGTTTTCTGAAAATCGCGTTTGTTACCTTTGACCCCAAGTTTTTTTTTCCACGTACCTATCGGTTCGATGGGGAAATTTAAGATTTCATTAATTATAATAGCGTTTTGAACAAGCCTACTATTTTTGAGCTTGTTGCGAATTAATGTAACTTCACCCATATTTCTTGGTCTAATTTGACCGGACTATAAGCGACATTTTAAGCCAAAATGAATAAGTGATGTCAAAGTGTTTTCCCTGACTACCTTGTCAAAAGGTAAAAGAGCTGATTTTTTCATATTTAAAATAATACGAGAATTTCAGAAGAACATAACTACTTGTTAAGGCAAAAAGTCAGTCGATGAGAATTAACTAACGGTACTTGAGTAATTTATGTCAATGTTTTGTACTAAATTTTTCTCTATATCCGAGGCAGCATTGCGCTCACTAATGTTACTAAGTTATTTTTCGCATACAATACAGCTGTACCAAGAATTTATATCAAGTAACACAAAAAGTTAACTAACTAACCTAAAATACATTTTTTGAGTATGCTAAAATTAACTATCTTACTTTGTATTATATTTCTCAGTAACGGTAAAAATATTTACATAATTTCCTGAATATTCTAATGCAAGGTAAAAATATCAATATTTTGTTCATAGAAAGCATTTTTGTTGCTATAAGCTTTAAAGTGTTATACCGATCATAAGAAAAAAAAAACTTTAAAACGCAATTATCTCGAAACTTGCTTTTTGCATTTAGTTATTTCTAAAGACAGAAAGAAAGAGACTTGAGAGAGATTGGTACTTGCCACCACTTCACGGAACTGTTGTTCAGTAACTTTTAAAACTTGTATTGTCGAGTTCCTAAATTCTGGTTCCCATTTTAATAACGACGGTGGTACCGTCTTCAGTTTGTGTTTGACTCATATTTACTCCATTATCATCTTCTGTCTTCTTGTTGTGTTGAACAGTATCCTTGTTATGTTCTTGAACTTGTGCATGAGGTTTCCTGAAGGTGGCTCCAACGATATTGGCAAAAGGAACTTCCACCATCATGCAGAAAAAGAAAGCTGCTATGAATGTGCTTATTACAATTGATAAGCTTTTTAGAATCTGAAATGTAAGAAATTTGACTATAGATTTTTGAATCATTCTTGAATCACCAACGCCATTACACGGTGACCATCAATTGGAAATTGGTGGTCGCCGTGAAATGGCGTTGGTTGATTGGTGTAGTGGCTATCTTACTTTTTGTAATAGGAACTGTCGATCAAAGTCAACTGATTCATTCTGTAGTATGTGTTGACCCGCAAAAAATGATTAATATCGACAAAGTAGGTCAACATTTAGTTCCTTATGATTTCACCTTTGAAGAAAGATATCTTAGGGCATTCAAAATATTATAAGAAAAAGTATCCCTGAAAGAACACAACTATATAAAAGCGGCGTTATCTGATAGCCCAAGCCACCTTGAGACTGCTAGACTGCTAGCCTTAGACATGAGATGTGCGTGATCGGTATTGGTATGGCGAAAAGATAAACAACATAGCGCAAAATAAATATGATGCGAAAACAATTCTAGAGAATATCATAATAACCTAGTTTAGGACTATCTAGGCTTTCTCGTCTCTAGAAAATAAAGAAAAAAGAACGGCTCACACAAAATACAGAATACAAGCGAACAAAAATATAAAACAATACGAATCAACACAAATGAACAAACCAAACTTAAGCGTGCATGTTGACGCAATATGGATTTCCAACTCAGAATTTGAAAGGCTTTAAACACTCAGTGCTGACTTTTAGTTTGGATCCCTCAATAACACACGGAATTGGAAAACATAAGGAAGGGAATATACTTACAGCCCACACTAGACTGGTTCTTTGAAGTGTCGTTATCGAAGCCATATCAATTCTAAGAACGACGATGTGCACGAGGTAGGCGCTGAACGATAACCGACCGATTAACGTGAAGGGTCGCCACTCCAGGATTGACCGGTACAAACCTGTTAGAAAAAGAATGGTAAAAATTAATTTAATGGTGCCCACTTGGCCTCCAAAAACTGCCTCGTACCACCACGTAAGACTTTTGCAGAGACTGCATAAAATGTTAAAGAATGCTATCATCGAAGGTTCATGAGATCACTTCAAATAGTGAGGTAACAGGGTTAGCGGCTTTATGTTTTTTTTTTTCACAGAAAATAAAACTTCTGTTGGCTTTAAAAAAAAAGTTACATACAGCCGAACATAGAACCTCCTCCTTTTTAAAGAAGTCGGTAAAAAAGTGATGAAATCCATTATTTAAATCATTTGGCGCAGAGGTGGTACACACAATAACAACAACTTATGATGAAGAACGACTGTTGGTTCTGTTTTTTTTATGGAATTGTGTCTGCGAATGAGGTTGTTTTTGTGAGGAAATTTCCAAACTAATGTGGTTTACTACAAAGCTTCCTATGTACCTTCAAATTGAATTACAACTCCAGCTAAAAGAGTAGCTATGACAATGCCAAAGGCCGGCTTATGCAGAGCAGCATACAGCATGTGAATGTACAGAGGCAGCGATGGACCCTCAGCAAGGAAGATATATCCTGACCAGCACACCAATGCACCCATGGGGAATAAAGACCAGTACAAGTACCGGTATTTCTGTAAAACACAAAAGACATGTATTAAATAGAGGCAAGTGGCTTCTACTCAGAGACTGGATAGAAAAATGTAACATTTGTCACCGTCGCAGAGAGAAGAGTGATGGAAAAATAAAATTAGGGACTAATTTGGCTTAAATAAATTAATTAAACAATAAAAATATTATCACGATTCAGCTGAATAACGTTAAAAGTGAGGTTAAAAAGTTTGGTCACGAATTAGGTTTAAACAAAATAGGTATGGTCGTTGAAAATTTGAGATAGGTAAAATTTTAAGAAGCCATTCAAAGCTATATAAAATTGGACAAAATTTTAAAAAACTTAGTAATAGTAATCAGCCTATAATATATATACCGCTCCGAAAAAATTTCAATTGGTGGGTGTCACTGGTCTTTGAATTTTTGCTTTTTGCATAAATCGGTTTCTTCATGATATTTTCTTTGACAGTTTTGAGAGCAGCAGTTATGAAATACTTCTGGAATGTCAGGGCCTCCACTCTTTCTTAAGCACTTAAGCAATATCATTTATCAGGAAGGTTACCTGGAACTGCTTAGGATCTCCACCAGACTTCTGCCAGTAGTAGACGATGTAGCCTACTGCCATGCCAATGACGCAAGGAACTAGATTGGTATGTCCTTTTGTAAAAATTTGGTTAAATGTGGGGTCGTCTATGAATAAATTCAAAGCTGCGCTGAAAGTAGAAAATCATGAGATATTATAGGCACGACCCAAAATACATGAACAAAAATTATGAGTTTCTACTGGACTCAATTATTTTTTTGGATGCTCTAAGGAGAATTAATTAATTTAAACTTACTCCGGGGAAGCAATCAGAACACCATTTAGCTTCTGGTAATATACGATCAATGCAGGGATTATGAGCCCTATCACAAAGAGAAGGCTCAGTACTACTTTTCGTACGAGATTAGTTCTGCACATCAAGAAAACGATGACTCCGAAGATGTATAGCTGGGTGTCTGTTGCTAAATACCTGGAAAAACGAAGGAAGTAATTATACCAAATCGGTCATAGATATAAACTATTTAGTTACTGTAATTTAATTTTGGTCTCGCAGTTGCAAGCGTGGCTATTTTCACCTAGTTGGATCGAGCAAAGTGTTACTGGGTTATTTTTTCATCAGGTCCTATTAATATTGTCAGCATATGCAGATATAATTTTGTTTTGGCGTTCGTCTTATGCAAGTCACTGACAAAGATTTTTACTTTATTTTAATCGTTTCTTTGGTTAGGAGCATCGGAGCAACAGTCGGCGATATTTTACCCCCTTGCCAAAGAAAGCTCGTTGGTCCATTGGTCCTGTTCTGATCTCAATCAGAGCTTGTCGATCTGCTGCCCCATCTGTGTAATTATAACAGTGAAGGAAAACTGAGTACAGCTGTACGCGTGCACACACTTGTGCACCATAATTATCTTCTACGTCAATGGCTAGCCTCCGCTGAGATACGCCAACACAACCAACGATTAATTGTTAAGTGTATTTATGAATTGTAGCACAAATTATGGTCTTCTTCTTCTTCGTGACGCTGGCTCGACAGTTTTCATTAAGATTCGGGTGGCCCAAAACATTGCCACTTCCACGGCATCGTTGGTGACTGCATATAGGTCGCTTCGGCTGCATGTTAAAGGGTATGGAGGACATGATAGTGGGTGGAGCATAATTTATAGGTCGGCTCCACACCCCACACACGAATGATGGTTACATTGTACATGCAGCCAGAAAGAAACAAATTCAAATTGTTGAACAACATCAAAACGTTTTAAGATATTTACCAAGCTTGCGGCAAACAGTTAGATCGGGGCGTGTAATTGTTGATGTAAAGTAGATACTTCCACCAGTCGCGTCGACAGTCTCTTACTTCGTAATATATAAATTTCTGTAGAAAAAAATATAGTTTTGATTATTACACTTAATCCTTTACTTGTAGAATCGAACAAGTTAAGTAAGTTTATGGTATACAGGTACAACTTCTAACTTCTTTTAAGTGATTTTGAAACATTTGAGTCTTTATTCAATAAAAAGTGCAGTACAGAATAGACGCAAACCTCTTAAAAGGCAATTGTACTTATCATAATGAATAAAGGTAGGGTAGGCAGGGTAGGTAGGGTAGGCAGGGTAGGTAGGGTAGGTAGGGTAGAGTAGCCAGTTGACGGGAGCGAAGCCGCTCGGGTCAGCTAGCATACATATGGGTTTATACAAATACCTATTATATATATGGTTTACTTGAGTTAGTTACGTTGAACTAGCTAAATGCTTAGTTGAGACTTTTTATTTTTTACTGTTAATAGGCACGCGCTTGACCACCATCTCACCTGATGGTAAGCGATAATGTGGTCGAAGATGGAGCACGCTTGCCTAGAAGAAACACACACTTCGCGTGACCCAAGGGCTTGAGTTTACCTCGGACAGAGGATTATCATTGCCATACAAAATGGCAATGCCGCCAATCTTTTGGGCTCATATCCTGTCGACAGCGTCGCGGACGAATTTTTTGACGCCATATTTTAGTTACGAGTTTTATTAGGGTTTGTTATTTAAAAGAATAAATTCTGTTTTATTAAAAAAAATCGTTATGTTAACTAATTACATTAATGCTTGGCGCTTAACCTTGAACTCAAATATAATTCGTTGAATTCTAATTAGATGTAAATAAGTCTTCAAATATTTTTAGATAGAAACGAGATTCTTTTTGATATCTCTTTTTATTTTTACTAATTAGTTGGCCATACTTTTGAAAATCGTCTCATAAAGCCTTTTATTATGGTTCCGTACCAAAATGGTAAAAAGAAACTATTATAGTGTTACTAAGTCGGTCTGCCTGTCACAGCTGGATATCTCAAGAATTACTAATGCTATGAACTTGAAATTTGTAATAGTTTTAGATGACGTTTTTTCAACTATTTTGCAAATAAGAAGGAAAATAAAAAAAAATGTTTTTCTTGCAACAGCGACTGGATTATTAATAAATCAACTTGGGGCTACTAAGGCATGTAGGCTATCATATTAAGAAAGAACGCTGTTTACACGTACTCAAACATTTTATTTTTCTTTTTAGGCCGCAGGCATGGTTTTCGACTTATGTAAAGATTACAGAAAAAATTAAACGATGTTAATACTTCACCTTTTTTTTTGTAAGTCGCCTAATAAGTTGTTATTCGCCTCAAAAATAATTAGCCTATACTGAATAGCTTTGTTGACTGTACATGTATGTTATAAAATACACACACACCATGATACACACGCCTCATACTAACATAAAAATCTGAATTATTCTATGTGATAGAAGTTTATGTAAAGACTATACCTACACATGAAAAATAAAAAGATTTGTGTAAAAAGCATCGCCGATGAAAAAAATATTTCACGTTTTATATGATGGTACGGAACCCTCGGTGCGCGAGTCCGACTCCCTCTTATTTTTAAACCTCATGTGACTAAATAATTAATCTACAACGACGCTTTATCTGCAATTTTGTATAAACTGTGTCACTCAGTGCGTCAAAGTGAATCCAATAAATATTCTTTTTATTTTTTATTACGTAACGCGGCCGTGTTTTGGTCACAAAAGTCCGTACGTGTGTCAAATTATAACAAAATCGGTCCAGTAGATCCAGAGGAAATTGTTTGTGACAGACATCCAGACAGATAGATAGACACCCAAGTGATCCTATAAGGATTCCGTGTCTTACGCACGTTCGGAAACTCTAAAAAAACTTACCTTCCAAAAAGGTGCTCCTGTAACTAGCTTCCCAAACCAAGTAGCAGTCAATCCAAACAAAAGAGCGTATGATGGAGTCAATCTACAAAACAAAGCAAAAATCTACATTTCCCATTTTTTTCCCGTTCCCGTAGAAATTTCGGTAAATTCAAAAAAAAAAACCAAAAATCAAAATTTTTTATTACTTCACAAAGATTAAGTATATAAATAAAATTCTCTCTTATGCACTGCCGCCGATCATGCCACGGCATAGTTTTGAATTACTCGTGGGCAAAGCCGCTGGCTGATGTAAAAATAAGTAATAATTACTCGTAGATTCAAGAGCAAATCCATAAAAAATACCGTATTTCTCAACACTGCCAGTGTTAATTAACTTGCCATAATAATGGTATAATTAATACAGTGACGTAAATGGCTTAAAAATGAATAGAATAAAATAATACTGGGACTCTACTCATAATATTGTCGAAAGATAATATTTTGATAATATAAAAAAAAATATATATATAATTTGTTGAATACAAATTGCAAACTTTATCATTTATATTTTATTATTATCTATAAAAGTAGTTGTTAAGCTATACACAATAACTTGTTTAACTGCTGGTGGTCGATTTCTTTTTCTTACCTCAAATATCTCATTATGATTTGCTTCGGCAACATGCTCCAGGAAAGCGCACGTTTCTCTGAATCTATCAGCCAGTTATACACTAGCAGGAAGGATGAGACCAAAAAGAATGACTGCATTATCAGTGACCCGTTCAAAAATATTGCAAAGAATTTAACTCTGTACCACTGAAATAAAAATAATGTAATTTGTGAGTATATTTAAATAGTCTGAGATATTTGAGTTTCAATTTTGTGCCACAACGAATGTAAATAATTAAAAGTTATAATTAAATAAAAACTCACATCTTCGACAAGCTTTGGGTTCGCGGAAAATGTGAGGGCGCCGTAAAATGAGTGACATATTAAGACCATGATGATATTTATCGATCTAAAGCCATAACAAAAAACAATTAGTTCATTGTATTTAAATAATGACGAAATAAATATTCATTTGTTTTCATTAAATATGGTACTTCACCTGATACCATGAATTCCTCTCAACGCTTTGTAACGAATGTCTCGTCCTTCACCTGTAGGTGCGATATATTTCTCCCAATTCCGAAATATTGAAAAGTGACATAGAAATCTAAAAGCTAAAAAAATACATTTTTAAAAATACTCACTTCTTCTTGTTAACAAAACAATTCACAAACTAATAAGAGGAAGCCACTCTGAAGGAATCATTTGCAACCATTGCAATAATAGTTAGATTAACATTATAAAAAATAAAAATTGAGTCTACCTCCTCGATCTTTTCCCTTCTCTAAATAGTAATCACAAAGGCTTCCGAAAACGTTTGCCAAAATTATAACGATGCAGACCACTCCGACAAAAATATCCAAGTAATCGACCGGTAGATTTCTGTCACGTTTAGAACAATCAAATTCATCCGTCATTCTCGTTTTTAAATTGTATTTGTTATAAATGGTTTCGTTGGTGCATGCCTCAAGGGACGATTTTTGGTCCAGATCTGTTGCAGAAACATTGTAAAACTTATTACATGTTTTTTTCATACAATAACCGTATCGCAACAGTGTGTGGTTAAAATTCCTAACGTCTTTTGAAAATTCCTGTAAATAAGAGAAAAAATCACGTTTACTTATGTTAAAACAATAAGTTAATTTTACTAGTTATTCTGTAGCGCCATATTTCCAGTAACGGTGCATTCTAATAATATTTTTGATTTGAGTAAGTAATGATGTTACAACGCAAAACTTACTTGTATTATAGTCAAGAGTTCGCTTGGCTCATCTGAGACCAAAACAAATTCTCCAAAGCAGTACACGGAGTCGGGTTCATCAAAGCATTCTTCATAACTGTCGAGGTGGAACAACGGAGGCATGCGAGCATAATCCGTGTCTGGAAAATGTACAACAGCGGAAAGTAAGAAAATCCCTTTAATTTTTTTCCGCCATAAACGCTCATTATTTTTTTATTTGCTGTTGCAATCTCTATAGTTATTTACAAAACAATCGTTAATTACTTATTCAACGTAAAAATATCACGTAAGGATAATGATTTTATTATTTGTAATATAACATAATTATGATTTAAAATATAATTTAAATCATTAAATTATGAAAATTAATGTTGAAAATCATTTCGACAGTAGAAAAATCTAGGTATATACCTAGATTTTTATGCATAAAGTCATTTACTTTATGGATAAAAAAATACATACCTAGTTTTTTCCACGGGTTTTGTTAAGAAGTTCACTAATGTCTTAAAAACTAAATACATTCAGTCAAAAAAGTTTAGGGAATGGATGATTTGTTTATGGTTCCAAATTCAATTTTTTGTTTTTTTGTAGTTGTTAGATTGGCACAACTGTTCTCCATTTTGGCGCGGAGTTTGAGTTGCATCTGTTATTTATATTAAATACAGTGCTGGTTTTAGTAATATCATATATAGTGTGTATTGCGAATTTCATAATGGACAAAAATATCGAACAAAGAGTTTGTCTTAAATTTTGCATCGCCAATGGAATTTCATGTTCGGAGTCACTGAAAATGTTACAGAAGGCTTACGGTGAATCGACTTTATCAAAAACTCGTGCTTATGAGTGGTTCAAAGCGTTCAAAAGCGGTCGAGATGTGATGGAAGATTTGCCTCGCTCTGGTAGGCCGTCAACGTCTGCAACTGAAGTTAACATCGCAAAAGTGAAGGAAATAGTGACTGAAAATCCCCATTCAACTCTGAGAGAGATAGCCGCCGAACTTTCTGTATCTCACGAGTCGATCCGTACCATTTTAACTAATCATTTGGGTATGAAACATGTTGCTGCTCGGCTAGTCCCAAAAGATCTGAATTTTCTCCAAAAACTCAATCGCATGAAAGTCGCTGAGGACATGCTAGAACGAGTCAGTTCGGACCCAACATTCATGAAACGCATTGTTACTGGTGACGAGACGTGGGTTTACGAGTTAGTTTGACATGCAAACTAGTCAACAAGCTTCGGAGTGGCGCCTTCCAACTGAACCGAAACCGAAAAAACCACGCCAAAGTCGATCAAAAGTCAAAGTCATGTTGACTGTTTTCTTTGACTATCGCGGTGTTGTGCACTCTGAATTCTTACCGGAAGGTCTAACGGTAAATAAAGAATATTATTTGAGCGTTATGCGGCGTTTAAGAGAGCAAATTCGACGAAAAAGGCCAGATTTGTGGAAAGAAAATTCTTGGATTTTGCACCACGACAATGCGCCTTCGCACAAGGCTATCATTGTGAACGAATTTTTAACCAAACACTCAACAAATACCATCCAGCAACCACCATATTCACCAGATATGGCTCCTGCTGACTTTTTTCTTTTTCCTATACTCAAATTACCACTTCGTGGCACCCGTTTTCAATCGATAGAAGACATAAAGGAGAATTCGCGGCGAGAACTGAACTCAATTACGGAAGCAGCGTTTAAAAAATGTTTTGATGAATGGTTATTCGTTGGCGCAAGTGTATCGTTTCTAAAGGAGCATACTTTGAAGGTGATAAAATAAATTTGGATGAATAACAGACATTTTGTGTATTATTGATCTTTTCCCGGTACTTTCTTGACAGAGTAGTACAGTAATCTGTCACTTTTGAACAAATAAACAGGTGAATTTTTAAAATGTGCCTAGATGGCCAAATCCGAAACCATAAGGAACGTTGAAAAACTCTGAAAGGAGTCTCGAGCCCGATTTTGATGAAAACTAAAACTGCGAAATTGAATTTACGAAAAATCGGTATTCGTAACCAAACAAAATTTACAAAGTAATTTGTTAAAAATGAGCAATTTCCTTTAGTTTGCCATATGTGCACTTTCCTGAAAATGAACCTTACTAGCGACACTTTCAGATGGTGTAAAAATACAGGGCGTGTTTTTTATTTCGAAATCAAGTGGTTTGATTCCTAGCTAGGAATACCGATTTTTAAAAAAATTCAATAATGCAGTTTTAGGTTTCCTTTCAGTGTTTTTCGACAATCCTGATAGTTCCGGATTTGGCCATCATTTTAAAAATTCAATCTGTATACATTGTAAAAAGAAATAATCCTGAGTTCCACTCGTTTGCTGTGCGCATTATACGGGTGGGCGGAGATTTTATGCAATATCATTGGTTAAAATTTCTACGTTTCTCCGCTCCGCTGCCTCGCTCCGAGCAAACGGCACCCTAAAAGATGTTTGGAAACGCTTAGTTGAATTTTTGGAACAGCAGCATGGTAGAGATGGTAACTTGCAGTGCATCTAGATTTCCAATGGTAGAAGGGCGCCAGTGGGATGAGGTCGTGGAGTGCTTGGGCACATTCACTGAAGTAGAATGTGTAGAAGACCGACCAGCAGGCAACTTGAACAATGAGCCTCTTAGCTCTGCGTTCCACCGAGTCAAGCGCGGAAAGTTAGTATTAGTTAGTATTTTAGCTCAGCCATCCCGAAGATGGCTGCAATATTCTGTGTAGGATCGGACTTGTGTGTTTGTGAAGAAAATATTTTAAAGAAACATACCATTAAGATTGTTTACTATTGCAGCAGAACTTTGCACTAAAACAAACAATAATAACAGACCGAACATTTTGTTGTTACACCTACACCACACACGACATTATCAATTAAATTCTGATTTAATACTACACACTAACAACGTATGGTAAGTGATACATTTGTCTTTTTATTATGTCACGGTAAAACCTGTATTTGAACAATGATCATGATTTTTACACCAGATAAGTTTTTTACAGAGGTTTCAGCGTCTGGGTGATTTAAAAAACTGACCAAGTGTGAGTCGGACTCACATGCAAAGGGTTCCGAACTAATTCAATTTTAGTTACAAGTTATTTTAAAACGATAGACTTCTTATAGAAATATATATTCTCAGTAGTTTCGGAGATGAGGTGGGATAGTTATTTTTAGTCTAATTTCGAGAATAACTTCAAAACAGTTTATTTTAAAACTATGAAAAGAAATTAAACCCTCACAGTAAGCCTTTTTAATTTGGTATCACACGATGAAGTTTGATAAACTTTTTTTTGGACTTTTATTTATTTATTTATTAAAACATTACGCACAAGTAAAAACACTGTACAAAGGCGCGGGGCATTTCTAATTTGAACCCCAAAAGTGACCCGCAGATTCAATTGTTTTTTTTATTTACTAAACGCATCCATGTTTGGATCACAAATGTCCGTATGTGTACCAAATATCAACAGAATTGGTCCAGTAGATCTGGAGAGAACTGGCTGTGACAGACGGACAGACAGACAAACACCCGACTGATCCTATAAGGGTTTCGTTTCTGATGTTCGGATCCTTAAAAAAAATACTAAGCAGGAAATAAAAAGTTGCCACTAGGCAATTTACAATTGTAATTTATTTATCTTATATTTTTTTGTAAATTGGTATTTTTGTCATTGTGGGAATAGCTGTGGATCGCGTTTGCACATAAAAAATGTCCGGGCAAGTGTGAGTCAGGCTCGCAAGCAAAAGGTTCCGAACGAGTTATATTTTTAGGATTCCGTACGTCAAAAAGAAAAAACGGAACCCTTATTAGATCACTTTGTTGTCCGTCTGTCTGTCTGTCAAGAATTTTTATCTCGGGAACGCGAGGAGGTATTGAGTTGTATTCGAGTTAAACCATATACGGTCCCTTGAAGCTGTGAAAATCATAGTTATAAATTAACATATAAAAAAGATACGGCCGTTTATGCCGCAAAAAAACTAATATTTCAAAACTCTCAAGGGAATCAAAATTCATAGGGTATTTCCCGTTGACATAGAACTATGAAATTTAGCAAGTATCACCGTCTTATACTACAGAGGTATAGGAAAAGTCAAAAAACTTTACATTTGTAATTAAATCATGAAAAATTGTCTTTATTTAAAGTACGTAATCAATCAACAAGCGTAACAAACCACTCCGAATTCAAAATTTGGTACTTAAAAAAATTAAATATTATTCCGAGTAACATCTAGCGTTTACTTCATCAAAATCGACCCACAAAATTAAAAGATATTGAATTTTTAAATTTAGAAAAGAAACTTCATCGAGTGCTAAAATAGGTAGTTTTCATTGAGACTCCAGAGACTTACAATGCCATCTATTGAGAAAAATAGTAAGAAATGTGTGAAAAGAACACAAAAACATATTTTTGAGTTATTTGTTATAATTTTAATATGTAGTAAAAGAAAAGTTAACATTTAATTATCGAACCATTATTTATCGTAACAATTGTGAGCTTCTGAGTTCGATCTTATATTTGACAGTTCAACTACATTGTCGATAGATGGCGTTACACTGATGATGCGTTTTTCTGAATGGAAGTGTTAAAATTATTTTCCGCTGAAATATGACCTCAGCCCATGTTGAAATAACACGTTTTGCATTGACGAAGAAGATCATTTTTATGATGATGATTATTTATTGTTATGCTACGCTTGCTAGGTTGGTCTATGGATGGGTGACCATTTTAACATACCGAGATTCTAGAATGCCTTAAAAATTTAAATATACCAGTCATACGAGTCGATGTTCAAGGTTAAGCAACACTTGCCGAGGTCGGTCTGAGGATGGGTGATGATCCATTTTAACACACATACGGGTCGATCGACCCGTGTGACTGTTATTCTCAGCTACGAGCTCCTCATTCAATCAGTCTCCTCATTCAGTACGTCTACTAAATAGCTATTTAAACCGGTAAAACTGTAATCTTGATATATAAATCGATAAATGGGCTATCTAACACTGGAAAAATTTTTCAAATCGGATCAGTAGTTCCTGAGATTAGCGCGTTCAAGTAAACAAACAAACTCTTCAGCTTTATATATTAGTATAGATACTCGTACGTCGTAAGAAGCTGAAATTTGCCATGAAGGTTCCTTGGAGAGTGTAGGGGGGCACTAAGTCAGGATTTCCCGAATTTTTTGCAGGAACGAAAAAAGAACGGAATATGCGCTTACGAAGTCGCGGGCAAAAGCTAGTTGTTTAAAATACGTACCTAAAAATTTGTACGGAACCCTCGGTACGCGAGTCCGACGGACGGATGGACGGACAGCGGAGGTTTAGTAATAGGGATCCGTTGGTTACCCTTTGGGTACGGAAATACATTTGTGAAAATTTTAACGGTCTACAAATTACAGTTCTTGAGATAAAGCCCGCTGACAGAAAGACGAATGGACGGACGGACGACAGCGGGGGCTTAGTAATAGGGTTCCGTTGGTTACCCTTTGGGTACGGAACCTAAAGAGTCATAAAAACTGGGAACCGGAGAGAGGAAACCGAACGGGGAATTTCACGTATTACTGATCTCCCGCGCCCGCGCAGTCCGCAACTTCGCTCCACATTAATGGATAGACAATATATAGCCTTTGTTACTTCCTGATAGCTATCCATTGCTGAAAGAATTTTCAAATCAGTCTAAAAATTACATTAGTTCTACTATCGGTCAAGAGATGGCGCTGATCTGAAACTGCAATACAACGCAGTGCAAAAATTCTCTAACGAATATAGGCCACGCTGTTGAAAATTTTAAAACATTTCACGTTTTATAAGATGGTACGGAATCCTCGATGCGCGAGTCTGACTCGCTCTTGACTGGATTTTTGACTGTAACAGCCGTATGGGTCAATCTTCAAGCTTAATAATAATAATAATAAATCCGCAAGGCAGTTTTGTGGCGAACTGTTGGGCACTAGCGACCCCACGGACCTGATCTCCAGGGAGAATTCTTGTTCCTCATTTCCGGCTTGCCTTTATTGGCTGGCCGGAGTGAACACTGACGAGGAACAGAGCTCCCACCTCTTTCTAGCCTTAATCGGCCGGTCTGAGTGGAGATTCGCAAGAGCAAACGTGCTCAGGAGAAGGACGTATAATCCAGTAAGGTGCTGGTAGGGATCTTGACCGTACTTCCGGGATTCGACGTCCTGATAGCCGTGGTATACCTCTCCACTCCTCTAGCACCTCAGGATATGTTGCTCCCTTGGCGCTACGTCACTTTGTGCTAGCGACCCTTTTCGGGGGGCCCGTTTATTGAGTGTGCAAGTCACCCCCTGCTATTTTAAAGCCGTTTTAATTGTCAATGGTCAGGCAGGGGCCAATAGTTCTTCCATAGTAGTAGTAATTAGTCCACTAAACCAGCCCAACCCATAGCGTTTTTCATCTTTTGTTTCCATATTTTGCAATAGTTTTGCTCCAACCGGGGATTGTCCTTGGGTATACTATCACAGTGCATACAGGGATAATCGTCGGTTGGTGTCCCATTCCATTTGAAATGTCTAAAGAGGCCTCTGCGAGTTGGCATCGGCCCCTCGTACGCCAACCAAAGGACCGGGTCTCTAGGGACCCGAGAATGTCAAAAACAATAATAATAATAATTTATTTCAGATTTCTCCATATAAATTGTTAGTAACACGAAAATACTTAGAAACTAATGTTAGTAAACAAAACAAATGGAGTATGACAAAAAAAAAAACAAAAACATATATAATACAGATTTTGGGAGAATCCGACACTAGAACGCATACAACATGCTATTTTACTGCGTGCAGTCGTATCCAGCGCTCAAGCATCGGACAATCCCACCTGTCCGTCAATACGCTCAAGATGCTGTTGGAACTAGCTCGCACGCGAGTCAGGGTCGAGGTGCAACGTTTACGCATGATTGTCGCAAAACTGTCGACGTTGGCCTCGGCAAACATGCCGGAGGCACTGTAATACCGCGGCAGTCCCATCAGCATCCTAAACGCATTATTGTACTGCACTCGTAGGTCACTGTATGCCCTCTGCAAATAGCCAACCCACCGGCTGCACGTGTAAAAGGATTGACAGTATGCCTTAAAAAGCGTTACCTTTACTTGTGTTGTACAGCGTGTAAACCTGCGAGCCAGCATATTATATCGAGACAACGACCTACGCTCTCTCTCAATGTCAGTACTGTCCTTTAAATCCTCAGTGACCCAATGACCTAAATACTTAAATTTATTAACCCTTTTTAAAGGGGTACCATTTAAGACTATATCAGGTACATTTTCATAGTGCTTGGTACCTGATTTAAATATCATAAGCTCAGATTTGGTTGAGTTGTATTTTAGGCCATGAGTAAGCCTCACAAATCTTTATGAGCTCCCTCAATGCACAGATCGAGGGACTCAGCAGCACCATATCGTCAGCATAGCTTATATTGTTTATACAGACACTATCTATATGACATCCGATTCTGGTGCTTCTGAGCTCCTCGATCAGCTCATTTATATAAAATTTAAAAAGAAGAGGGGAAGAGAGTCCCCCTTGCCTCACTCCGCACTCCAGCTTGTACTCATCTGAAAAAGTACCAGCCCATCTCACCTGATTTTTCTGTGTACTATACCAATACCTCAGTACAGAAACGATCTCCCTGGACACTGGTATTCTGTAGCTTGTCCCACAGCTTGTCGTAAGACACTAGGTCAAAAGCTTTTGACAAGTCTAAAAAGCAGGCATTGACAGGAGTTATTCTAGCTGTATAGTAATTGACCGTCTGTTTTAGCGACAAAATAGCACTTTCAGTTGAGAGACCTGACCTAAAACCAAACTGTGCGTCGCTCAACTTTAGGTGTGACTCTAATTGTCGCTCAATCAGACCGTCCAGTACCATAGCTATAGTTGTTGCCAGAGAGATCGGTCTATAATTTGCGACCTCTGAAGAATCACCAGTTTTATTTTTAATAACGGGAATTACGATGGTATGCATCATTTTCTCAGGTAAATAAGAGTGGGATACACACATATTAAAAAATAAAGCCAGCACTCTCGGAAGGTGAACTCCAGCGTACCTCAGATGCTCGATGCTGAGGCTGTCATGCCCCGGAGACTTTCCGCTCACCATTTTCTTTATTACGGAAGCTACTTCACTTGCGGTAAATCCAATACTCAGCTCCGAGGCATGAGCCCCAGCATCGAGCATTGTCGGTGAGGCTGGCCCCAGTGGTGGCCAAGAATGGTCTGTGGATAGGTAACCATCTTAACATACCGAGTTTCCTCCGTGCCTCGGAAAGCACGATAAGCCGTTGGTCCCGGCTGTCATTTGTAGATCTCTGGCAGTCGTTACGTATAATCAGAAGCAAGCAAATCTGACTCCAGTCTTGCCATGAGGTATCGTGTTACCCAGTTAATGGGTTGTGAAGGTCTGGTAGGCAGTCGCTCCACGTAAAACACTGGTATTCAGCTAAATCCTGTTTGACTGGAAGCCGACCCCAATATAATCGGGAAAAGGCTAGGCAGATGATGATGTCCGTCTTGGGATCCCAGAAGTTCATAATGTGTAGCTAAAATCAACTTAATAAACTTCTTCTCGGGCCATTGATCTTCGGTCTAGCTATTCACCCAATTAGTCGACAGCTAAAATCTAAATTTAATGTTTGGATCCCTTGGAGGCGAAGAACATTCGGTGTTAAATGATCTACAATTTTTTTTAAATCGACTAAATTCCATAGGACTTGTTATGAACTTTTTTTTCCCTTTATGGCCACTTAACCGGTTCCGACTATTCTGCCAGTGTCACGTCGTGGATATGAACTTTTCTTAATGCGAATTATTTGTATCTGACAGTCCTGATAAACAACTCACACTTATTTTTTTATTTGTTTGACGGGTTTGCTCTTCACTCTAGTCTATGTCAGAGATGACAGAGACAAAGTCTACGATGGAGCGAGCTTAACCAGAAGGAGCCTGTTCACTCTAACTTTGAAGAGATTAGGGTAGTATAGTAGGGGTTTGGATACAGACGCAGGCAGAGAGTTCCACTCCTTTGCTGTGCGCATTATAAAAGACGTTTGGAAACGCTTAGTGCGAATTGTTGGAATAGCAATAAGGTAAGGATGGAAAGATGCAGTGCGTCTGGATGTCCGATGGTAAAAGGAGGCCGGTGGAATGAGGTCGTGGAGTTCTTGGGAACCCACCGAAGTACAATCTGTAGAAGACCGACAAACAGGCAACACTTTAGAATTCCAACGTTAGCCTTTGAAATCAAAGTTATGGACAAAAGCTCTTTTCGCCTCCTTGGGTCGCCCGTCTTTGAGAATTATTTTTTTGAAAATTTAAAATTTCAATGACGTTTCGGAAAGATAATCAAAATTAATATGCATTCGGAAATCATCATCATTTGTTACATACAGCTATTTCAGCTTTTCTTTTGACTTTCCCATTTATGGTAGCAACCTCATCTTCTAGAAAAAATTACCAAATTATCCAGCATACACTTTCTTCAATTTTAAATGTGGCCATGGCCGGATTTGGCGTCTGCAAACTTACCAGTATAACATAGTTTACCGTCTTTAATATCCTCGTCCATAGCATTGATAAGTTAATCAGAAATATCGCCGTCAGCGTTCCAGCCCTACTAGAACTCAATAGCCTGGCAGTCTACGACGGCAAGTTTTATTTCCATGGAAGATGGGTAGGACTTTAGTGTGGGATGCTACTTGTGTCGATACACTTGCACTGTCTTATCTTCTAGGCTCGTCGTGTTGTGCGCTAGTGCTGACGCTGCGGCTGCTAAGAACCGCAATTGGCGGAAATATAATAACCTAGGTGGCAAACTTATTTTCGAAACGTTTAGGGTTGAAACTCTTGGACCGTAGGAGTCTCCGGTCAGTCGGGCCCGCTTGCTACAGGACCCGCGGGTCTACTGGACTACATAATTTATTTTATGTATTTTTATTAGTTAACTGGACCAACAATGTGGGTCTATGCGGGTCTCACATCTAAGCTAATAATAAATCTATTCTTTAAAGCTACCAGTAGGAACTGTCGCGCGCAAAATTGATAACTCAAAATATAGTAAAACGCAATACAATTAGGTTTAAACATTTATTTTCAATCAAAACCTTAAATATTTACCTATAAATTAGGGTATACGTAAGTAAAATCAAGACAACCTAGCTTGAACTTTAAATAAGCGGTGCTCGTGCACCTAATTTAGTTATTACAAAAAAAGAAAGAATAGAAATGATAATTAACAACAAATATTACAGCTTCTTTACATTGGCCCCAAACTAGGCAAGACTATATCTTGGATACCAATATCGAGCGTTTACAATCAAAATTTATGCCAAAGTAAACATGTTCGGTATTGTAACTAAAATTGTAATTTAAAATAATGTGCCAAACGGTTTTCTGAAAGCATAAAATACTTAAATAATCAACGTACAATAATCAAAAATTAAATAATCAAACAGTATCAGTATTACAGTTAAAAATATTTTGTTTTGGTGTTAATGAATAAGTGTGGTGCGTTAGTTTAAATTTCTAATTGAACAATAATGATTTCCCAGCACTTCGACCGCGACGTCATTTGTGCGGGTTAAGTAGGTACTCCACAAACTTCGTCTTCTATACCTCCCTCTTTATAGCGTTATGTGTAAAATACTTATTTATAGACTCAACGCCCCTATGCTGAGTCTATAAATACGTATTTGAGCGAACTGCCCTAAGTTCGCTCTAAACGAAACATTTTTCTTACTCACAGCATAATATAACCGTCGTAACTTTTAAAGAAAATATTTTAAATTTAAAGTGTAATTTACATGTACATAATCAAGCCCACTTATCAAATCAATTAAATGGATAAAGATTAATATCATGGTACCAAAATTACCACTATTCCATTCCGCACGGGTTTTGATTTAATTATTTGAACAGAACAGAAAAGCAATCATTGCTACTCATAGAAATATAAAAAAACAGAAGAAGTGGCAAGGGGGCGTGTCAGTGTCCGCGCGACATGCTCACGTTTATCATGTCATAGGTAAATGGTCATCTCTGCAAACTAGTGCGCTTTCGACCGCGATCGTGTTAAATTATAAGAATTTCGTGTTATTCATTGGTTTCTTGTAAAAACCGAAGCATATACCAAAACTTTGTAAATCATGGAATCTCTTACCATATCTAAATATAAGTATTTTACTATATTTGTCTTTAAAATCATAAAAAACAACAAATCGTAAAATATGTCTTGCTTTTACAGTGTTATTCTTCTGTTCAAATATCACAGCGGCTGTAATATTTCTGCAAAAAATACATTGATCCTTAATCACTACCTAAGTTAGTCACAAAGTGACTGAACAAGCAATGTAAAAATCACAAAACGATACTTTAGTATGCGGATTCATCGTATATTACGGCCGCTGCTTCTTGCGACGAGTTAGTGATGTCCTTTGCAGATCCACTTACGTAAGTTATCGGCAAAAATGTCGATTGACGAAGGAAATCTTGCTATTATAGTTTATTTTTCAATTTGTCCACCATTTTAACCCAGTTAGAAGATCGAAAAAAAAAGCGTTTTATACTTCATTTAATTCTATTACAGCGTAGTCGAGAAATGCGTAACTAACTCTCGTAAATTAAATTAAGTTAATTAAATTTTATGTAAATAATCGGTGGTGTGTTTTTAATATTTTTTGGACGTGTTATTTTTTGTTTATTTTATTTTAAGGACCACAAAAAAACCTTTTTTGTAAGTACTATGATAAATGGAAGATTCGATAACTTTCCGTTTTAGTCAATCACTAGCGTATATGAAAAATAAATTTCTTTTGTACAGCACAACGATAGCGCGAGCTGTTTTTGTGTGGGTAAGTTGTACGGTGCACGCTGTGTTTATAAGGATATGGTTTATAATGAATTGTGTAGTACTTTCTGTTTTGAGAAATACGGGTGTGTGCGCGACTGCGTACCTATTGCTTTTACTGAAGTGCATGTGAAGTAGTTGCCGTTTGGAAGGGGCATAATGGATATACAGGATTTCGGTACATTTTCATCAACCGGGCATAACTTCTTCTTTATTATGTCTATGTTGCTACTTAACCATTTTTTTTTTTTTTTTTTTAAGGATGGAATCATCAAATGACTCCTTCCGCTCTGGGCGGAGCGGAAGGGAGTGTCAGACTCTTACTGACTAAAACCCATCCATGTTCCTCCCAGTGCCCTTTGCGTTCCAGGGACGCGGCGTCTCTTTCGAACGGATTCCGCACCCCGGCAGGCACTGGCCCTAGCGGGCCCCGTCTCCCTTGCTGACAGCTCCTTGAGGCGCGCGTGGAACACAGCGCGCCGCCAACCCGGGCCTGGTTCTGATCGGACGGCGAGCCACCCAAAGCTCGCCATACGCAGGCCCGCGCCTACGGTGGCCGGAAATCGCCCTGCGACCCCCGACGCCCGGGACGTCTTCTTCTGTTGCGGCGGCTGGGTCGTGAGGTTTCCCTCTCTCTTACACGTTCGGCCTCCTCCTTTGCTAGCATTACTGCTTCGCAGAAGGAGGTGATCGCTTTCCATGCCTCCTCGCTCCGGACCATAGATTGAACCAGGGCCGGCCGCGAGAGGTCGCCGCCGCCGATCGCCTCAACGAGGATCCGGCGGTTCTCCGCCCAAGCAGAGCAGACCTCCACCGTATGCTCCACCGTGTCCTCCGGGCGATCCTCGCAGTGATGACAACCGGGCGTCTCCTCCCGCCGAATCCGAAACAGGTATCTCCCGAAACAACCGTGTCCGGTGAGTACCTGCGTCAGGCGGAAGGTAAGGACGCCGTGACGCCGCTCCAGCCACTCCTCAAAGAGGGGATTAATCGCCTGGATTGTGGCGTTCCCAGCTCTGGGTTGCGACAGTCGCTGTCTCCATACCGCCATGAGATCTTGCCGGAGCTCCGTCCGCCTAGCCGAGATTTGCCGCGGCAGAGGAGTCTCGCCCCGGCGTAGCGCCTCCACGCGCCACTCGTAGATGAGCGCGAGGGCTCTCGCCTCCAGATCCCATGGCGGCAGTCCGGAAAGGAAGCTCGCTGCCTCGCCAGAGACCGTGCGGTATCCCCGGGCCAGCCGGATGGCCATGACCCTCTGGGATGCGTTGAGGTAACGGGCAGGTCACTTCTTCATAGTAGGTGCCCACACTGGCGCCCCATAAAGGGCCATGGACCGCATGACCCCCGCGTAAAGCCTCCGGCAGGAGGCGTTTGGACCCCCTAGATTGGGCAGAAGCCGCTTGAAGGCAGCCCCGGCTCGCCCAAGTCTGGGAGCCAAACGACGGAAATGTTCGACGAAATTCCACCGGCTGTCAAGGACGAGACCCAGGTACGTTATCGTCGACCCGACACCGATGTAAACCCCTCCTACCGTTATTTGAGATCCCGATGGTGGCCTGTTCCGGGAACCGTGGAAGCACATGGCTTCGGACTTGTGAAGGGCCACCTCGAGACCCAACTGCCGGATCCTCTCTACGACTATCGCAACCCCGCGTGTCATAGCGTCAGCCGCCGCCTGATGCGACCGCCCCTGCGCCAGGACTAGCGTATCGTCAGCATAGCAGACAACACTGACGCCACTAGGGAGATCAGCGCGCAGCACCCAGTCGTAGCCGATGTCCCACAGAAGCGGCCCCAGAACGGAAACCTGTGGAACACCACACGACATCTCTCGTCGGTTCCACTCTCCCAGGTGACCGGGGTAGATGACGGCTCTGTCCGTCAAGTAAGCCTCGACTACGCGACGGAGGTAGGTCGGCACCCGGTGATACCGAAGTGCCTCCCTAATGCAACTCCAGGGCAGGGTGTTAAAGGCATTGGCGATGTCTAGAGACACCGCCAAGATGACTCCGCCCCGGGAAACTGCGTCCCCTGTCGAGAGGGCTCTCACGCGCATGATGGCGTCTACCGTCGAGCGGCCCGTGCGGAAACCGAACTGGTTTTCTGCCAGATCCGGCCCGACGTGCTCGACGAGGCGGTTTGCAATTACTCTTTCAAAGAGCTTGCCCACCTCATCGAGCAGCACGATGGGCCGATATGCGGACGGAGAGTCCGCAGGGCGCCCCGGCTTCTTAATGAGGACCAGTTTCCCCGTCTTCCAACGAAGTGGGAACTGGCCCCTCTCCAAGCATGCGCTTAAGAACCCTCTTAGTCGAGGCCCAAGAGCCTCCAAGGCCAGGACCCAGGCTTTTCCAGGTAAGCCGTCGGGTCCTGGGGCGGTATTTTTGGGCCTTCAGCCTATTAACCGCCACTCTCAGGTCTACCTCAGTCACCTCAGGGGCATCGTCATCGCTGTCAGCGTTGTAGTCCGCATCGGGCACCACAGGTGGCGGAGCCATAGATGGAGGAGTATGTTCCCCTCGCGAGGGGAATAGAGCGCTCACCACTTCCTCCACCAGCTGGGGCCGGAGGCTCTGCGTCAACGGGGGGGCCCAGGTGTGAAGCTTATTCCGCACCATTTTGTAGGGTCTTCCCCACGGGTCCCCGTTCAGAGACTCCAGCATCTCTTTTCGAGCCAGATCCTTGGCCTCAAGAATCCCCGCTCGGAGGGCGGCCTTCGCTACTTTATACTCCTCGTACAGCTCCGCCTCTCTGACCTGCGAATCCGGAGGGCGGATGCGGAGCCTGCGGTGCCTGGTGTACCGGCGCCGTGCGGCAACGCATGCCTGACGCAGCGTCGCCAGCTCTTGCGACCACCAGTACACCTGGCGGTGGGCGCGTCCTGGCCTAACCCGGGGCATTGCCACGTCACAAATATCGGACATGGCCTCCCGGAACCATTCTGCTTCGACGTTGATGTCAGCAGGCCTGTCCGGAGGTGACACCCAGGCCTGCACGATCGAGGCTTCCAGGAGGAGCTCCCGGTCCAGCTGTTTCAGCGCCCACCGCAGACCACTTGGGGCCTGCCGGACTGGCGCAGTTGAGGTCTGGGTGGAGACGTCAAACCGGATGTACCGGTGATCGGAATAGGTCTCCACCTCCTCTAATACACGCCAGTCAATGACACGTGGTGACAGAGCAGGGCTGGCGAACGAAATGTCCACCACGGACTCCCCCTGCATCCGCACACACGTAGGGACAGAACCCCAGTTTAGGACGACCAGGCCGGTCTCCAGAGCCCAGTCCTCCACCATCCTGCCCCGCGTATCCGTATAACGGGAACCCCAAGCCAAGTGCTTGGCATTGAAGTCCCCGAGAACGAGTACGGGGAGGGAACGATACCCGGCGACGACGACGCCCAACTCCGTAAGGGAGTTTTGGAACTCGGCGAGAGTTCGGTTCGGGGAGAAGTACACTCCTACCACGACAATGTCCCCGATCCGTGCTGCTACGCAACCCTGTCCTCTCCTGGCGCTTTCGAGAGATGGGGTACCCGCAGCGGCCGACGAAATTAGGGCCACTGAACCTTTCAGGTCCTCCACCCAGCCATCCCTGGGCGGGACAAAGTAGGGTTCAGCGACCACGGCGATGTTAATCAACCACTGTGCCATGCTCTGGACCAACAGGTCCTGAGCGGCGGCGCAGTGGTTGATGTTCGCCTGGAGGAAGCGTAATGAAGCCGTTATTGGCACTCCATTTCTGCCTCCTGAGTCTTTTGTGAGGACTCACTCGCGGCAGTGACGGCGTTGGTGGTGGCAGCAGCGGCGACGGCATTGGCGGCGGCGGCGTCGGCAGGGACGGCGGTGGTGGAGGGCTTCTTTTTGCCCCCGGTTTTGGCAGGTGGAGCGCAGGCCTTGCTTCCAACCCAGTGATTGGCCGGCTTGCCAGATGCCGCACATACAACGCAGTGCGGCGCGGCATTACACGAGTTGGCTTTGTGTCCGGGCCGACCACAGCGGAAACAAAGATCGCTGCGGTCCACTTCCGAGGTGCACTGGACTCCCACGTGGTTGCCCACTTGGCAGCGGAAGCACCTCAGAGGTCTGGGTTCCAGCAGTTTGACCTACGCAGATACCCAGCCCACCAGGAGTCTTCGGCCCTCCGATATTTTCTTGGCCGCCATCACGGGACAGCTCACCACAACGGTTCGCATGCCCGTGCGGTCAGGACGTATGGTGCCTGCCTTCACCTGCTCTGCAGAGCACCCCCCAGTCCTGACGACGGCGGCCACCACCTCCTCCTCCGTGACGGAGTCGTCCAGGCCTATAATGCGCATATCAACGCACTTGGTAGGCCTGGACACTCGGACCTCGTCCGCATTTAAGGACGCTCTAAGCCTTTCAGCCAGAGCGTCAGCGGTCGGGCCACTGGCTGCACCGGGGATCTCCAACATCCGGGCCCCAGTCATGGTCATCCTGTGTCGGAGGCCCCCAGTAATGCCGAGCTCCCGAAGGTTCACCGCCTCCTTTGCCTTTATAAGCACTTGGCTGTACGTTACGCCCCTCTTCTCCGCGTCCGGCTGTAATGTGATCACTACAGCTGCGGTCTTAGGGGCACGGAGCCTGGCTGCGACACTTCGTTTTTTTTGTCGCCGTCTCCTCTCGCGTTTCTTGGTCGCCCTGGTTGCCTTTCTCGCCTTCTTCCTCTCTCCGACTACTTGCCATTCGGCTGCAGGAGAGTTTGAAGACGGGGGCGCCTGTTGCACAGCTGGTGCTGGAGCTCGCGCTGCCTGTGCCTACCTGTCTTTGGCTTGGTCGTTGCCGGCCTAGCCTCTCGGTTGGTCTGACCGGATGACCCCGGTTTGGCAACCACTGTGGCTGCATACGAGGCTGCCTTCTGCTGGCCCGACGCCTTTTGGCTCGCCGCCAGGGGGGGGGCGCAGGATGATGCTCTCCAGTACAGAGAACCGTGCTGCGAAGGCGGCCATCTCCTGCCGCACTAGGTTCAGAACCTGCTCCTCCACAGGCACGGGCTGGCTTTTCCCGCGCTTGCGCCCCCCTTGAGGTGCCTCCTTGGAGCCGTCTCCTCGGAGCCTGGCCAAGTCTGCTTGGAGCTTTTCGTTCTCCTTTTGGAGAAGCTCCGTGGCGGTCGCCAGGCGGGTGACCTCCGCCCGCAACTTGGACATTTCATCCGATTGGGGCCCGCGGAAGTTGGCCTCCGCTGCCGCCAAAATGGAGGCCGCCACCGCACTTACGGCCTTGTTTTTAGTGGCTTGCTTCCTCTTCAAGGCCACATCGCGGACGGCCGCCTCCACGATCTGTACAAACCTGGCCTTATTGGAGCCGCCAGCAGCGTCTAGCTCACTGCCAGAAGACCCCGAGATAGAGGCCCTGCGACTGTTCGCTGCGGGGTGTCGCCCCTCCTCGGCAAGCTTTGCAGCTCGCTGGGATGCAAGCCCCCTCCCCTTGCCTCCGTCTCGGCCTCTGCCCCGTGCACTAGTGGGGATCTTACGGGCTGAGACCGCCTCTCTGTTGGAAGACGACCCTTGGTCATCCTCCGGCCTGGGCCGCTTACGGAAGAACTTGGAGTTCTCCGAAGCAGCCTCGTTTCCCTCGTGTCCAGAGCTCGCCGAGCTGATGCCAGACGCAGAGTCGGAGTCTGACCCCGCATCTCCTTGACGCTCAAGCGAGCCCTTCCTCCAATGATTGGAGGGAGCCTCCGCAATACGTTCGCCCGACATCTTGTCGGGCTTACTAAAATTAACGCCGATCATCTCCTTAAAGGACGTTGCGGATCGGGAGCCTCCTCGGCTCTTGTTGCCACTGGCAAGCGGTTCAAGACAACCGTTGCCCCCCCCCAGAATACGAAGGGCATGACGCCTCCGAAGGAGACGTGGCGGATTCTCCAGCTGCTGAGCAGCTGGTACCGCCCTGGGGTATGTTGCTACTTAACCATAATAGTGAGACTTATACTTTTGCGGATTTTTTCATAGGTGATAATGAATAGTTTAATTTTGTAGTACAATCATTATTTTTATGTATCATCAATAGTTTTCTCGGCGCACGCCAAATAATGAATTTTTAAGGTAATTTTTTTCTAATTTTGTAAAAGTTTGCTACATTATTGCAATTTTCTTAAGGATCTCTATTTTTTTTGAAAATATAATATAGGCTATGCTCATCAAGAATAATGTAAGATACTTATGGTGAGAGAATTTATCAAATTGGTCCAGCAGTTTCGGAGCCTATTCATTTCAAACAAACAAACAAAACTTTCCTCTTTATAAAATTAGGGTAGATGTATTCAAATGTCATAAAAATAAAACTTAAAGACTGCACTAATAATGAAATTGGTCACTGTGTGCAGTTAACCTATTCTTTGATTGGGTTGAGTGATCCCGCGGGTCCATTTCGAGTGGGTCCAGTTGACCAAAGACTCGTAGAGTCCGAGTGCACATTTGTTATTCAAAACGCTTAGAATCTTAGATGATACATCGCGTGACAAGAGCTAGCTTTTACCTCGGACAGAGGATATACATATAACGCCATTTATGTAAGTTAGAAGTTTTAATTTATTTTAAGTGTACCTACATAGTTAGATTAGTATTTAAGGAGCTCGTGGCTAGATAATAACAGCCGCATGGGTCGATCTTCAAAGTTAAGCAACGCTTGCCAAGGTTGGTCTGTAGAGGGGTGACCATCTTAACATAGCGAGTTTCCTCCATGCCTCGGAAAGTCGGCTGTTTTTTGTAGGTCTTTGGCAGTCGTTACGGATTGTCAGAAGCCAGTTAATCTGACTCCAGTCTTGCCATGAAGTACCGTGTACCGGGTACCGGGTTGTGGAGGTCTGGTAGGCAACCGCTCCGCGTAAAATACTGGTATTCAGCCTAATCCGGTTTGACTGGAAGCCGACCCCAATATAGTTGGGAAAAGGCTAGGCATTTGATAGTTAGATTAGTATTTAAAACATAATATGTTCAAGTGGGTGTCGTAAGAGGCGACTACGGGACTCACCAGAGAATGGGCAGCAACGTTATCTGTAAAACACAACACCATACCCTGCGATTGCCAACCCGCCTGCCAAGCGTGGCGATTATGGCCCTTTGGGGGAGGCCTGTGCCAGCAATGGACGTCTTTCGGCTGATATGATGATGTTCAAGCAAATAAATCGGTCGTATAGATTCAGAGTAAATTAGCTGTTGTAGGCGGATAGAGAGACGGACAGACAAACGCAAAAGACACATGAGTGATCCAATGAGGGTTCCGTTTTGTATTCGGACATAAGGTATCCTAAAATTATTTTTGTTTTTTATTACTGATTGACTCCCGTGAATACAATCTCACCCGATGGGAAGCGAATATGTAGTCAACGATGTAACACGCTTGCCTAGAAGGTACCTGTTTAATGTTTCCCAACGAACGAAGCTGCGCGGGTCAGCTAGAACAATGTTTCCAGCACCACTTAAACATGGAATTAATTATGAGAATGAAATTAAAAACAGGTAAGCATATTTTGTATCAAATTATTTATTTTATCACAAAGCAGAAGTATCGTGACAATTCAAGATATCAAAAAAATAATGTCTGATTGATTTATTGCTTTAGCTGTTTAGCCAATATGGATACGGATTTAAGCTTACCTACATACTAATAACACATTAATAGCTACTTAATTATAAAGCAACACGCACTGGTCAGAGTGCGTTAGAGTTTTTACTACTTCTCAGTACCAATTTATACATCAATTTTTAAATTCCTGTTATCGAATACCTAACTTCTGGTCCCTATTTTAATAACGACGGTACCACCTTCAGTTTGTGTTTGACTCATATCGATTCCATTCTCATCTTCTGTCTTCTTCGTGTCTTTAACGCTTTCCTTGTTCTGTTCTTCAATTTGTGCATGAGGTTTCCTGAAAATGGCTCCAACAATGTTGGCAAAAGGAGTTTCCACCATCATGCAGAAGAAGAAAGCTCCTATGAATGTGCTCATTGTTATTGTTAAGCTTTTCAGAATCTGAAATGGAAGAAATTATTTATTTTTATTTTTAAATCATTGAAGGAATAAAGAACCGGAAAAATGTGTGTCGAACTCAAAGATAAGACTATGAAGGGTTTCGAATGAATATCATTTTTGTAACAAATTTAAACTTTTTTTTTTAGTTCGACTACCATAAGTATGTTAAGTATGAAGTCAGCCCCCATACTTAACATTTATTTATTTACGTGAGGCGTCCGTTTGGATCACAGAAGTTCATTCGTGTACAAAATTTCAACACAATTAGTCTAGTAGATTCGGTTATAATTGACTGTGACAGACAGACATCCGACTGTTCTTTTATGGGTTTGTATTTTACGGATGTTCGAAACCCTAAAAAGTGTTACCAATTCATCGATCTATTGATTGGTGATCGCTGTTGATAGGCACGCGTCGGTCGATTGGAGTGATATCTCTCTTGATTTTTGTAGAAAGAACTGTCAAAGGACGTCAACTGATCCTGTATTTTATTTTGGTTTGGTAACTAAAACTCTTCTTCAAATTGTTTTTAAATGTGTATCAGAGTATGTTTGATTAAAAAAAAAACACAGGATTCGTACTCTCTATTTTGAAATACTACTCACTAATGATCATTATTATCGTCGCAGTAGGTCTTCAATAAGATCTATCTGATTTTATATTTTAACAAGACACAGAGCATTAAAATATCAAAAAAGTACCCTTGAATGAATACAAGTGGCGATATCTGGTAGCCCGCCGCTTATCGTAATCTGGTAGCAGTTTTTAGCGACTAGACTTTCACACTTTCAGATACGATGGGCTTGATCGGTATCGATTGGTATCGATACGTGATGGTGAATAGATAAACGAAATAGCACGGCATGCATATAATAAGAAAAACCAGCGGCATACACGAATGACAGACTACAGAAGAACTACAAAAATGAAAAAACTAAGCTTATGCATTGAGCATGCTCATTCCCAAAATAATAACAACTCAGCAGTTGCTGAGCACTAAACACTCCATACTGGTTTTCAGTAGGCACCTCATAGAAATAAGCAAATACCAAAATGAGAAAATTTAAAAAGGCGACATACTTACAGCTCCCACTAAAGTTGTTCTCTGAATGGTCGTTAACGAAGCCGTTTCAGTTCTGATGAAGGCGACATGCAACATGTAAGCGCTGAACGACAATCGACCAATGAACGTGAAAGGTCGCCACTCCAGAATTGGACGGTAGAAACCTGTTAGAAAATGAATGGTAAAAGTGAATTCTCTGGAGATCACTGGCCCTGTATCGTACATAGTAAGATTATTGAAAATACTGTAAACATGTTAAAGAATGTTATAATTATTGAGATCTGATATGTTCTTTAAAGCAGGGTGTGATTTTTTTTATGAATTTTAAAAACTGTTAAAACTGTTTTAATACGGATGATTTGTTTTATTTTATGGAATTGTGTCTAGTATTAAACTTGATATATATAAATTTCTTGTAAGCATTTTAATATTTTTGTGTGAAATTAGCATCAAAATAAATGTGAACTAGCTTAAAAATCCCAAGCAATTTCTACCAATTGGTTCATTAATAAAATCTGGATCTTTCAAAAAGATGACATAAAATGAATAGATTTAACTACGCACCTTCAAATTGTATAACGATTCCAGCTAAAATAGTAGCTATAACAATGGCAAAGGCAGGTTTCTGCAAAGCAGCATACAGCAAGTTAATGTACAGTGGCGGCGGTGGACCATCCAGAAAGAAAATATGCCCAGACCAGCACACGAGTGCACCCGCTGGGAATAAAGTCCAGTACAGGTACCGGTACTTCTGTAAAAAACATGCATTACAATGAGGCAAGTAGAAGAGAGAATGAGAAGGAGAGGAAAAAGAGCACTATCATTGAAGCGGAGAGTCACTACCCTCAACGCTATCGCAAGCAGTGACATCTAAAAGAGTATGACGAAATTGTAGCAGGTTTCTAAGGATAGAATACTTTCAATGACTGTAGAGGTCGCTAATGTAATCACATGTTGAAATACAACTCATTACAAAACTTTGTATTGAGAAGATTATGTCAGATAATAAAAAAAAAACAAAATGACCGATATTCATCATCTGTCTAGCTTTTTCCCAACTATATTGGGGTCGGCTTCCAGGAAAACCGGATTTAGTTGAATACCAGGAATTTACGTAGAGCGGCTGCCTACCAGACTTCTACAACCCATTAACTGGGTAACATCAGACCAACTATCTAACTCCAGTCTTGTCATGAAGTACCTTTATGACAAGACTGGAGTCAGATTAACAGGCTACTGACTATTCGGAACGACTGCCAAAGATCTACAAGAGACAGCTGCGACCAAGGGCTTTCCGAGGCACGGAGAAAACTCGGTACGTTAAGATTGTCACCCATCCACAGACCAACCTTAGCAAGCGTTGCTTAACCTTGGAGATTAACCCGTGCGGCTGTTTTCATCTAGCCACAAACTCCTCATACAGTCAAATATATCATTTGTCAAAAAAGTAATTCGTCGTAAACCAATCCCTAACCATACAGAGACTATTATTTACGCTTGCTAAATCTTGTCTATTTCTATCCACTTTAAAGATAAGATAGGTCATCCGCAAAGAATACAAAATAACAAATATTCTTTAAGAAAAATGAAAAATCATTTTTGTACACCAAAAATAAGAATAGACCCAGTATAGAACCTTGAAGGACACCTAAATGAATTAGTAGCCCGGAAAACTTCGCCCCGGACGTCGCGAGTCGCAGGGCGATTCTCGGCCACCGTAGGCGCGGGCCTGCGTACGGCGAGCTTTGGGTGGCTTGCCGTCTGATCAGAACCAGGCCCGGGTCGACGGCGCGCTGTGTTCCACGCGCGCCTTAAAGAGCTGTTAGCACAAAAAATGGGGCCCGCTAGGGCCAGCGCCTGCTGGGGCTGCGGACTTCGTTCGAAAGAGGCAACGTACCCTGGAACGCAAAGGGCACTCCAGGTAGGAGGAACACGGATGGGTTTTAGTCAGTAAGAGTCTGACACTCCCTACTGCTTCACCCAAAGCAGGAGGCGTCATTTGATGATTTCCCATCCTTAAAAAAAAAGCCCGGAAAACTTCACACCATTGTCATCTACACATTGAAACCTATAATGTAAAATATATCAACTACATTAAGAGCTTCGTTTTGGAGACCATAATGACGTAGTTTACGCAAAATCGTATCATGGTGTACGTAATCAAAGGCTTTGGAGAGATCTCTCACTCGCAAAATATTTTTTTTAGTAGACCAACATCCGCTTCAGTGTTTGAAAGACTTGTTAAGCCTCAATCTACCTGATCAAATGCCTTAGCAATTGCTTGAGTGTTAACTTTTCAAATATTTTGCTAAATGTAGGTAATACAGAAATAGGCAGGATATTTCCTCTTTCCCTTTAGTATAATCATTTGTATTACTACTCATCAGGTTGAAAGAGTTCCTAAATCCAGGCATTTATTTATTAAAGTAACAGCAAAGTACGATGTCTACTATGATTCAAAAGTTCATTAGCCTAGTAATCACCAATATAACCAATATTTTTTACTTAAGTGTGTTGAAAACATAAATTATGTCACCTAGCGTTTATTTTTATTACATATATGGCGTGGTACAGTACAAATAAAAAAACTTAAAAGTGAGTTTGAAAAAAGGTTAAAAATGAGTAAAACTAGAGAAATATATATACACTTTGAATTAAAAGAATATTATCACAGATTAATAAAAAATATATAATCATAAAAAGATACAATCAGGTGAATAAAAATAACATCTTAACTCTCATCCATCTTCTCGCTAAATCTTAAAAATACGTGACACACAATCATCTATCCAACCAATTCAGGGCAATCAGTTACACCCCGATGATCTCAACAAGCGAACATGAGTAAAAGTAATTACACATTAATTACAGAAAAGAGTTATATTGATAGGAATGTTTGTTTGCATAAAAGTAATTAAAAGCTTAAGCTACGTCAGCTGTTTTGCTTTCTAATTCATTGTCAACAATAAGAAATTTCCATAAAAAAAAATATTTTTACTACTTGACAATAACTAAGCAAGTGAATCTTCCATTACCGATTCGTAAAGTCCAAAATCATCAGTAGACGATCAATAAACACAGATTATAACTTATCATTCGAAGTCACCTTTATTGAAAAGGAAGGTTCCTCTGACCAGATGGTTGTTATGTCCGGTGGGCAAAATAGCCTGATAGATGATATTCTGACAGTTGTAAAAGACCAACGCACGGAGAACTCTGATACCGCGATGCAGGATTTCATTAGTAGTTTGCTTGTATATATGCCATTGCGGTCCTTGTTGTTGCGATGTAGATTTTGCTACGTTGGGTTTTCTTGTGGTGGCATTGATGCCGCTACATCTGCCTAGCCTTTTCTCAACTATATTGGGGTCGGCTTCCAGTCAAACCGGATTTAGCTGAATACCAGTATTTTATGCGGAGTGGCTGCCTATCTGATGCCGCTACATAACACCAGCATATTATAGATCTTCATAAATAAACTTAACTCTAGTTCTTTCTTGAACAGACCTTGCATATGTCAACATTCAACTTATATGAGGCTTTTCCGTTGTCGAAAAAAGGTTTTGGAACAAATTAGTTTTTTGATATTTTGTTTGGCAGTTTTGAGGTGATGAAATATTTAAAACATGAAGTACCTACTAACTCTACCAGAAGGCTTATTTCTTAACTTTTATGTAATAAGATTTTTTAGGAAGGTTACCTGGAACTTCTTAGGATCTCCACCAGACTTCTGCCAGTTGTAGATGATGTAGCCTACTGCCATGCCAATGACGCAACCAACTAGATTGGTATGCCCTTTTGTGTAAATTTTGTTAAATGTGGGGTCGTTCATGAATAAATTCCATGCATCGCTGAAAGTAAAAAATCATGAGATATAACTAGCAAGACCCAAAACATACATGAACAAAAATGATGAGATCCTACTAAACTATTTTATTCTGAATAAAATTAAAGAATAAAATCATCATTTAGCCTCAAGTTAATAGAAAAGTTCGTAATTCAAACTTACTCTAGAGAAGGCCTCAGAACACCAAACAGGTCCTGGTAATAAACGTGCAATGCAGGGGTTATGAGCCCTATCACAAAGAGAAAGCTCAGCACCAATTTTCTTACGAGATTTGTTCTACACATCAAGAAGATGACGACTGCAAAGATGTAGAGCTGCGTGTCTGCTGCTAAATACCTAGAAAAACAAGGGAAGCAATTAATATCACATCAGTCAGTCTTTCTCTATTTTCAACGGGCCCCATTAGCATCTGAGGTAGAAGCATTTTTGGACTTACTAAATAAAGTTAATTTTGTATTGTTTGTTTTTAATCATTAAATTTGGTTTAGTAAAAAGTAGAATACTCTTTATTATTTATATCATATAAGTTACAGAAAAGTTAGATGAAGAAAACATTACATAGGGTGACACAATGGACGGCTTTATCGATAAAGACGATCTTTTCAAGACAACCTTATGGATTGTAAAGATAATGGAATGGCAGTACTGTAGGTAGTCTTAGGTGTACGATTTTAAATAAATACACATACAAATAATGTGATAGTCCTAGATAAGTATTTTTGTTTTATTTTGCTTCTTTCTTACATTAAGAGTATTGAGGCAAAAGCCACGACACTTTAACCCAGACGTCCTGCCCAGATTTCACCCAGGTCATATAGTACTGCTTTCCCATCGGACTATAACAGTGAACATCTCTATCTTTACTACACTTGTATTCACGTATTACTTGTGCAGTATAATATTGTCGACACCTAAAGCTTTTGCTGAGTTTCGCCGCAATGACTGAAATCGATCAGATATCAATTGTTTAGTGTATTTATAGAGTACATAATACGGATCTCCGTGCTGCACGTGTTCAAGTGTATAATAAATAAAGAAGACTGGTTAATAAGCCACATTCGAGCTCACAAACGACACCTACAGTGGAGCTGAAGCAATCGCTTCGGCTGAAATCGGTCGTCTCACGTGTTCATCATCAATATGGAGATGGTTAATATTCAAATAGTTCAACAACATTAAAATGCTTTGAGATAATTACCAAGTTTGCGGCAAGCAGTTAGATCGGGGCGTGTAATTGTTGATGTAAAGTAGATGCTTCCACCAGTCGCGTCGACAATCTCTCTTTTCGTAATATATGAATTTCTGAAGAAAACATATAGCTTCGATTATTACACTAAATTCCATGGACAGTCGAACAAACTATGTTTATACGAAGTGGCATACAGGCATAACATAACTCCTGAGAGAGAGAAAAAATGCTCAAATATGAAAAAAGCTTACCATCCAGTAAGGTGCTCCTGATACTAGCCTCGCAAACCAAGTGGCTGTCAATCCTAAGACAAGGGCGTATGATGGCGTCAATCTGTAATAAACAAAGCAAAAATTTATTTATTTATTTATTGATCCGCACTTCAACGACTTACTCACTAAAAAATACACAAACATAAATTACATACAGTATTAGGTATAGTGAATTCGTCACTTACAGAAGTGCACAGCACTAACAGATAACTTAATAATCAATGGACATGTTTGATATCGTTAGTTGCATTTGTTACAAGTTGTAAGTTTAAGAAAATTGAAATTAAAATAATTAATGCGTTTAAGTTACATATTGTACAGAATACCAAAAAAAACAACAAACATACGGAATTGGAAGTGTACACAATTTTATTACTAGGCGGATCGTGTCACACAGAGTTCTTGAGACTCCGAGCTGGTTAAAAGCCGGAATATACGGAAAGAGTTAGAAAAGATGTCGATGCTATCGGTTCGTGTAGCGATTTTATTGTAGTTTCCCATAAGACGGTTCATAGGTGCTGTGCTACCAAGGTTAGTATTACTTGTAGTTGTTGTAAAGGTTATGGTCTCGCGACCAGGTCTCATTATTTTGTACCGAGGTATAGCTATACTTAATTCCGCTAAAAGATTGGGAACATTTAGGAAACCGTTTACGATTTTATATAGCAGGATTTGGTTTGATACGGCTCTCCGGTGTTCAAGAGAACATAAGTTGAAATGACTGAGCCTTTGACCATAAAAAGATTTTCGTGGACAGTCAGAACTTCTAAAACGAAGATATCTGGTGAAGCTTCTTTGGATACGTTCAATCCTGTTTACGTAAACACGGTAAATGGGGTTCCAAACTGGAGATGCAGTTGACCTTAAGGGTGGAGATGTATTGGAAATCTCGACTTATTCTTTTTATAAAGCCAGACATATTTGCAGCTTTGGCAGTGATATTGTCTATGTGGTGGACAAATGTGAGATTAGAGTCGAGTTAAACTCCCAGGTCACGAATCGTGTACACTGTTTGTAGTGTTACCCCATTTATTGAGTAAGATGTAGGTAAAGGTTTTAGTTTTTTGGTGAATGTTATGTGATAGCACTTTTTCACATTAAGGGACATACGGTTTTTTAAGCACCAGTCGTGAACTGCATCGAGGTCAGCCTGGAGTAAATGAACGTCATCGGTTTAGTTTATCTCTTTGTATATCTTTAAATCATCAGCGAAAATAGATCAATTGCTGTGTTTTACTGAGAGAACTATGTCATTGACGAACATTAAATAGAGAATTGGGCCTAGGTGACAATCTTGGGGGACGCCAGAAGTAGAAACATAAACTTGAGACTCATAGCTCTTTACAACCACTCTTTGTTTTCTTTTCGTAAGATACGATTTAAACCAAAGAAGCAACTGACCAAATATGCCAAATCCTTCAAGCTTCTTTAAGAGGATTTTATGGTCTACCTTGTCGAATGCACTGCTGAAATCAGTGTATATTGAATCTACCTGGGAACAAGAGTCCATCAATTTACTCACTTCATTGACGTAGTGAACCAAGTTAGTAGTCGTTGATTTACGAACACAGAACCCATGTTGTTAGGGTACTAACTGGGGATCAATGTGTGATGTAAGTAAAGGACACAGCAACGATTCAAGAGTTTAGCGAAAACTGAAAGGAGTGAAATAGGACGGTAGTTCTGCACGTCATTAGAATCTCCTTTCGTAAGTAACGGGACGACATTTGCAATTTTCCATTCTGTCGGAAACTGGGATGTGATGTCGCAATTGAATGGTTGAAAATTAATTTAAGCGGTAAGGATCGGCTAGTAGCACACTTTTTTACAAATACTGGCGGCAACCCATCTGGCCCCGCCCCTTTGCAGATGTTAAGTTTTTTTAGTGCTCTCAGGACATCTCGTTTCGTAAATACTACTCCACTTAACGCATGTTGGTGATACTTGGATTCTGTTTGAACTTCAGCGGATCAGCCGATTGAGGGAGTAAAGTTAGAGGAGAAATGCTTAGCAAAAAGGTTGCAGACCTCATCACCAGTATACACTGTTTCCTTTCCGAGAAACATCTCAGAGGGAATGCCGTAAGATTTGGAATTTTTCGCTTTGACGAAGGACCAAAACAGTTTCGGATTATGTCTATTACTCCTTCAGTGAAGCTGATATAGTTTTTGTAACAGCTGTTCATCATGGCTTTAGATCTCCCCTTCAATAGTCTATATTCAAAGTGGTCCCTTGGGTTTTTATCTTTTTTATAACGTGTTCTAAGTTTTTCCTTTTCATTTAAGAGTGTAATGAGAGGTTTAGAGAACCAGGATACCTATCGCTAGGTTTTTTTACTTAGGAACATACTCGTCAACTACATAATTAAGGTGTTTATATAGGTGTGTCACCATAGCATTAACATTGTTCAGTTCTGTGAGAATGTGTGTCCAGCAAATTTCGCTAATCTTAGCATTGATTGAAGTATAATCGGGCTTTCTAAAGTTATATCTAACAGGAATCTTACGCTTCAACAACGCTGGGGACGCGTTTTTTAGTAATATTTCGAGGGGTGGATGGTAAACATCTACTGTTGATATAGGGTTATTGCATACACTAACAATCCCTCCATAAAAATTACAAAATATTACATCTAGGGTTTTGTCATAACAATTTTTGACTGAGTTTATTTGCTCCATGTTACATAATGACATAAAGTCTATCAGTGAGTAGCCCAATGAGTTCGCATAGTTATGAGCTGTGTTACTGGAAGTGTGGGAATGAGTTTTGTCAATTTCCCAGTTAATGAAACTCAGATTAAAATCTCCAGCTAACAGGGTTTCGTCGCCAGTGGTATCGATAATAGCAGAGACACTGTCAAGGAACGAGTCAAGTGTACAATATTGAACTGGAGGGGGAAGATAAACCGCGCAGATATTTAAGTTGTGGCATTTTTTCCCCTTGACCATTCTGAGCCTGACCCATAGGTTTTCAATCTCGGTTTCCCACTGTGACATCCGGGCCGAGTCTTTGACTTCAAAACAGCAATCAACACACCCCCTCCTCTCTTGTATTCACGGCTGCTACTCTATCTCTACGATAAACGTTATACCTGGAGTCAAATATTTCGCCATCACTTATACTGTCATCAAGCCAAGTCTTTGTGCCGACAATAACATCATAATTGCGCAATCGTGTAGATAATTCAATCATTTTCAATTTCGTTTTCATCCCCCTAAAGTTTTGGTAGTACACATTGAATTGTTGTTGATTTGTAAACGGTATTGTGGCAGGGTTTTTGTAAAAAATGTCAGAGTAGTGCAACAGCGTCGAAGCTTCTTATGTGTTTTGCTTGCTCTCCATCAGCCTTTCTTACAAGAATTTAACCGTCACGAACTCAAACGTATTTGTATCCCTTCGCAGTAGCCGCCTTCCTAGTAGCTGCATGGATTTGCTTGTTAAGGGGAGTTAAATGTTCAGCCACATATATAGGTCTGGCGCGACCGCCATATCCCAGGTGTTGCGAATTTAGTTTTCCAGTGGGGTGTGCCTTGTTGAAGTTCATGACTGAGGTAAGGATAACGTCTCGCGTTTGGGTGGTGCGCAGCTTAACAACAACCGCTCTAGGGTTACTATTTTTGGGGTCTAATTTACGCACTCGCACAGCCGACAATATGTCCTCCTCTCTAACCACACTTGCTACCGCGTTCCCCATCTGTACAACCGTCTTCACCAAATTTTCCGCCTTGTTCTCTGGTACGCCGTTAATTTCAATATTTTGGTGTCGAGAATATTGCTCGATTAAATTAACTCGCACAGATAAATCTGAAACCAACTGCTTAAGGGATTCGTTTTCCCTACTTAGACTTTTGTTATGGTCTGTACATATTTTCAGATCAGATTGCATCATAATCATAATCATCACTCAAAAACTTGACTGATTCCTTGAGTTCCCGAAACAGACCTTTCATCTCGTTGAATTCTACCGCAATGCATTATTTTATAGCTACTCGTATTGAGGTCTCTGTAGATGTAATAGCGCGTATCTCCTGACGTATGGTGTCGACAAGTTACGTTGATTTCGGTTGGTGATGGTCAATCTCCGGAGAGCTATTCAGACGTGGACGCTTGGGCCGCACACAAACATTTGCGACCACTGGTTCGGTTCCGACTGCACATGACTTAGGTTTATAATGTCTTTTTCTTTTGGTGGAGTGCGTTGAACACGAGGCATGATGCGGTAAAATAAGTAAACGTAATTTGTAAAAAAGTAAATAAGAAAAAAAAACAAAAAGTGCTGCTCGGTGCGACTCGGATACAAACTTACAACCGCAAGTCTGATACCACCGTAGTTGATGCGACGCGCTACGCAGACAGTACGAGCTTTGACAAAATTAGCTATTGTAAAGCTTTGTACGGAGCGTCGGCACCAAACTCGTTACGGACTCCAAGGGTCAGTCTTTTGTTTGACTCGAAACGGTCCAGTTTAAAATTTTAACAGTTTTGCTTTGCACTTTTGTTCACTTTACCACATCAAAACATTAGCACTCGTTGATTTTATTAGCACAATCGATAGTACAGTATTCGCTGAGTGTTTAAGTATAACATTATAGCAGAAATAGCAACTTTTTACCGCTTTTACTTAATTATGTATCAGAGCTAACGAATACGCGTATGACTTGCAGAGTTGTATACTACCCACCAATGAATTGCAAAGGTTTAACGATCTGCCTCTTGTCCAAAACGACCTGCCTCTTTTCTAGTACTAACTCTATTACTTTATCCTTAGTAATTATAATCATCACGCTAGATTTTCAGCGAACCTTTTCGGACTCAACGTTGAAAGGTCTCCCAGAAGGTAGATAATGGCCTGGTACGAGCCAAAGGAGTCTGCGGCAGTCCACTGGATGCAAGTAGCATAGGATTGATCGATGTGGCGAAGTTTGGGGAAGGTCTGTTACCACAACAGTTGTCGTTCGATTTAATTGATGTTTAGATTTGGGTTCTATCTTGATTCATTAAAAGGTGTAAACTCCACCCAGTGGGCGTTTATAGACAGAGACAGGTATTTTGTGGAGCTAGTGCCGTACCGAAAAGTTGACACACAGAAAACAACTGGACGGCCATTCCTGTGACTTGAACTCACACAACCTGCTGCGCAGTGACCGCGATCATAGCCAATCGACCAACTTAACAGTGAAATGGTTGCGCGAAACTTGTCTACGGCTTCGTCGATCTGCTACGACGTCAACCGCTACGGCCGCGCGCCTACGACGCTACGCTGCCGCGGTGAATCATCGCCTCTGCTGTGCTACGAGTGCTACGATACCGGCTGCGAGTGCTACGACTGCGCCGCTCGCAAATAACAAAGCGGAGGTGACTGATACGTTACGTGTTTTACACTATAATAAAGAGGAACATGTCGATCCTATGTACGCCGCCGAGATTTTAGTCTACGCAAGTCTTGTCACAGTCCGACTCTGACATACCCAGGATAATGGCCAAGGAAGTTGTTAATATTACGACTCGCTCTAAAAGACCTCGTACGGAATCTTCGTCGCCAAGGAATGAGTTCGCCGCTTTCCAAAATGAAATAAGACATATGTTTGAGTCTCTGAAGTCGGACCAACTAGCATTACTGAAAAGCTGGTTGAAGATGTTAATGAGATTAAATTACATAATTTAACAATTTAAAAAACAATACTGAGATCGAAAAATCGTTAGAAACTATAAAAAAAAAACTACGAGGATATAAAAGCTAAACTAGGAAAGCTTGAAAAAGAACGCCTTGAATGCTATAATTATACGAAAAAAAAACTCCAAAACCCGAATTGAAGATTTAAAGTTCGGCTCCGGCCATCATGTATAGAATTACGCAATATCGCATTAAAAGAGTCAAGAGTCCGAAAGAAGATATTGTGAAGTACACCGTCCGATACTTAATATCGGAAAGACATTAAGTTTGGACATAAACTATTCTCATTTAAGAGACGCAAACCGTCTTCCAGCCAAACAGGGCAGAATTAAGACGATTGTGGCGGACTTTAGTACGGTGCTTATTAAAAACAAAATTCTTATCTCGACTTTTAACAAGAGCAAAGCGCCTCTAGCCAGATTGGTATAGAGAGACAACCACTTTCAATATATGTATCCAAATACTTGCCGGGGAATGGCAGAAAGCTTTTCTACCAAGCCAGGGAATTTGCCAATAGTAACAACTACAAATTCTGTCGCAAGCAAACGCACACGGATTCGTTCAGAGAAAGATTTCGTTTCATTAAGGTGAATGTTACGGGTTGCTCATTGCCATTTTCCCGCGAAATGGCGCTGAAGTCAACATTTTCAGTTTTATTTTGTTTCGAGTGTAATTGGAACAATATTAAGTCGCAGAAATAATGGTGCGACAATTGAATATTCCTCTTTATCGAAATTAGTCAAAATACGGTATAAAAACCCTTCTGATTCGCCATACTTCAAATCATACTTTCAATCATGTCTATGTGTGTGTAAACGGTACTTTAAGCGAGTTAGATATTATTTTCGTGAAGTATGGCAAATCAGAAGGGTTTTTATGCAGATTACATTCAGGATAAGAATGCTTAGAAACATTCCAACCATTCTTATTCTGAATGTAATCTTCTAATTTGTAATTATGCTTGTTTACAAAGTGTGGTTTTAGTATAGGTTTTAAATTTTCTTGCATTTAGTTCTTATATGTAACAAGGTATTTTATTGTAACATTTAACACAGTATCCCATGAAAGATGTGTGTACTTTAGCTAATCTATAAAATGGTTGATCTAATTTATCTTTATTTCGAGTATTAATATTATGTCTATCACTAATTTTACCAAAAAGGTGACGATTTTTCCGTACATACATAATATTTTCATATATTAATTGGCAAGGGACTGTCATAATATTAATCTTTAAAAAAGTTCCCATAGAGAATCGCGGCGACCCAGATTTTAAAAGGCTCTGACAGCTCTCTTTTGTAAAATAAATATGGATTAAATGTCAGCAGCCCGACCCCACAGCAAAATACCGTACGACATAATGCTGTGGAAGTAGCTAAAACAAACCAAACGTGCGATTTCTACGTCTTTTAGCTGTCTTATCTTCCTAATAGCATAAGCGGCTGAGCTTAGACGCCCCGCTAGAGATGTTATATGAGGTCCCCAGTGTAATTTCTCTTATAAAGTGATTCCCAGGAAAACCGTGTGATTAATAAACTCCAGTATTTTTTTTCATTCAATATGATGTCACAAAATCAAAATCAAAAGTCGTTTATTCAAATTAGGCTGAGAGCCAGCACTTTCTGAACGTCAAGTTTTACAAAAAACAGCCCCCCATAACGCCCGCCCGTCACCATTTCCTAGTGTTTTAGCTGTGGAGAAGTGGCCAACAAACTCCTCAGCAATACATCTGTCTGATACGTTTTAAGAAACTGAATTTATACAATAAGTATACAACGTAATCAATATTTAAAACGAAAAAACAAGATAATAGTAAGTAAATATTATAATATTATTTATCACACAACAACTACTTCAAAAAAAAATGGATTAACCCACATAGTTAGAAAAAAAATAAAATAATAAAAAAAAAACAATTTTAAAGGAACGCATGTAACCTGTCATAAGCTAATTACTTATAGAGAAAGAACATGATAAATATGACATTGTCTTGTGCTTAACCCAGCGACCAACTATTTTTATCGTCTAAATAATCATTAATAGAATACTATGCCTTCAAACAGAGGTTAGATTTAACTTTAGCTTTAAATGAGTTAAAAGGCAGATCAAGAAAAGATAAAGGAAGTTTATTTTATAAACGGATACTGAGCCCCACAAATGAGTCATGGACTTTACGAAGTCGGTGGGAAGGAGCATTTCGCTTGTGCTTGTTTCTCGTGTTAAAGTTGTGGATGTCGCTCGTTTTACTTTATAAATGTGTATTTTGCCTAATACATAAAATGTTTGCAAAAATAAATTGAGATGCTACCGTGAGCATTCCTATCTCTTTGAAAATTTATCTTAATGAAAACTTGCTACTTCTAACATTTGGTAAAGTAAATCTAATACATTTGTTTTTTTTTCATTTAATAGGTACCAAGTTGTTTGCCGTAAACCAATTTTGAATCTGAAGAATAGAGTTATTGACGACGTCAAGATTTTGTGACCGTCGCTCTATTTTAAATATCAATGATTTGTCATCCGTGAATAACACCATCTTTGGGTGATTTTGAAATACAATTAGCTCACTAAGTAAGTTTAACTATCTCCTGTATGATAACAAAAGTCATCCCCAATTCTGTCTCATTATTGCATTGTAAGAAAGCGGTGGAGTGCCCAAAGTTCTGTACACTTAACTATGTGTAATTTTACTTAACATAACAATAAGTGATAGAATATCGTCGGAACTTGAAGGGCTCCATCTTTTGCACGTAAAATTAATAGTCCTTTCCTACTTCATATAAACATCAACAGTATTAATAAAAACATCGATCAACTACAAGCCTTACTTACCTCAATTCATGTGTACTGTGATATAATAGTACTTACAGAATGTTGGCTCTCTAAACTCTCAAATGTCCCTTCTATAGATGGCTAAGTATCGCACTTTATCTATTGTACATCAAACCAAAATGATGGCATTGTAATATACATTAAGACAGGGCTTGACGGTACCATAGGCGAACCTGATAATGTCAAAGACTTCAACTGTTTAACATGTAAAATTGGTAAGGAGCTGGCTCTTGTTAAAGCCGATAGAAAAAAAAAATCTGTCGAAGGTCTGCTGTTGAAATAAGCACTACCTTTGTGCTCTTTTCTCTGTACAAAATTTTCTTTTTAAGTATATTGTGTGTACATAAATAAATAAATAGATCACCCTAGGTGCGACAGTTTTCGTTGTATTGGCAACGCTTAGTACGTATGCTAACCTATATATTTTGGGGGGCATGAATATTGACATAAAACCCAAAGGTTCCAACCGTAGAGCTGGGGACTATTTAAATCTGTTAGCGTCTCACGGTGTCTTGCCAACACACTTATATCCAACAAGAGGTGAAAACTGTTCGGATTATGTTTTTTTGAAGTCTCAGCTTAATTCTGTCACATTAATCCTTGAGTGTTTTATCACTCACCATTGTTCAACACTTTAGACGATATCGTTTAAGAAAAACAAATGTCATCAGTTGTCTTTCGCAATAGAATTAACTACAGTGCAATACGTGACGGTTCAGTCTAAGTAGATTTTACACCTGTGTTAAATTCATCTGCCGCAAACTTTGCTGCAAACCCTTTCTAAAAGTAGATAACCTTTAGAAAGGGCACAAAGAGTTATTCTCGAGGTAATGACTAAAAAGTCCTTTAGATATCCAACCACTAAGCTTTATACTAACACAACTGCCCTGACCATGAGACAGTTCTTTATACAGTAAACGATAATTAGGAAACACGCAATGCTAACTTTTGACCCTACAATCTATAAACGCAAACGTCGGTCGGATATAGTTTGCCCCCCAATCAGACACAGAACGACAATGGCTAAAAGGCGTTTCAAAGTTATTAGTTGTTTCCTGTACAGTAAAATTAACATAATTTTAAACTTTGGCTTCTAAAACTAAATTACAAAATTACTGAAAACCTCCTTAATCAACATTGATACAATTTTAAGTTACCAATCGCTAATGAATTCCTAATAAAATATGAATAATTATAATAAATAAATAAAAATAACGCCCCTAGTTCCTTAAATAATAGTCTAATATAATCAAAGGTCATCCGTCAAAACGTAACTCATACACACACAGAAATACACCTTCACCAGCACTCAATCTCTCACATAGTACATACAAACACACACACACCATTGCACGTCGTGAATGTGGCACATTCATATTTTTGTATATAAGTACTTACGTAATTTTATATGGATTCCCTAAATACATGCATGCCTAATTTGGGAATCTAGGTAGTCAATAATTTTTATACTACAGACGTTTGAAGTATTTTTTTTTGGTGAGGTTGTGAAGCTACCTCAAGTGTCCGTAACACAGGTTAATTACTAGCACGGAATTGGGGTTTGCTACGCTATCCGCTGTAATATTTCGTCTCAGTCACTCATAGTGTAGTATTTAAGTTAACCTGTACCTCATCAAAGTTTTTGAAATAAAAATTATTATTATTTTTATTTTTTTATTTTCTCGTGTCCCTGGAGACCCGGTCCTTTGATAGGCGTACGAAGGGCCGATACCAACTCACAGAGGCCCCTTTAGACATTTCAAATGGAATGGGACACCAACCGACGATTATCTATGTATGCACTGTGAAAGTATACCCAAGGACAATCCCCGGTTGGAGCAGAATATGGAAACAAAAAAGTAATGATAATCGGTTATTTTTCTTTTTTGCGCGGCGCCTATGGGTCCTAGCGTGATGTCAAATCCAACTGGTAGTTCCAGCGATTAGGACGTTTCATCATCATCTGCCTAGCCTTTTCCCAACTATGTATATTGGGGTCGGCTTCCAGTCAAACCGGATTTAGTTGAATACCAGTAAAATATAAACCAATTTATCATCAGCCCGCTACCAAGTAACTGGTTTAAGTAATACGTACTTTTCATCGCCTTAGAGTGAAAACCTCGGGAATGGATTTTTGCTCAAATTTATTTTATTGCATTTCTAGAAAGAAAACCTCGCAACGCACATCCTGATCAGACTAATTTTTTCATTCGATACTCGTAGCGAAAAATAACTTCTTTTACACTTACGATGTTTTCACTCTAAGACGTCGTTTTGTGATTTTTATTTTCTTACCTTAAATATCTCATTATGATTTGCTTCGGCAACATGCTCCAGGAAAGTTCACGTTTCTCTGAATCCATCAGCCAGTTATACACTAGTAGGAAGGATGACACCAAAAAGAATGACTGCATTATCAAAGGTCCATTCGTAAATATTGAAAAAAATTTAACTTTGTACCACTGAAATTAAAATAATAAAATTCATTCATAACAGTCCGTTCTGTTTGGGTGGAGATGATAGAAATAGTGGAATGCTTTAAGATATAGACACTTACATCTTCCAAAATATTTGCATTCACAGAAAACACGAGGCTGGCGTAAAATGAGTGCGATATTAAGACGAGGATAATATTTATGGATCTGAAGCAGTAGCATAAAGTCATTAGTTAATATTATTGTAATCATGAATAAAACATATGTATTTTTTTTTAATAATCGTTACTTTACCTGATACCATGAACTCCTCTCAATATTTTGTGACGATAATCTCGTCCTTCGCCTGCAGGCGCAATAAATTTCTTCCAATTCCGAAATATTGAAAAGCAACATAGAAATCTAAGAGCTGAAATAAAATGCACTTGAAATATATTCACTTCTAGTTTTTGAAGTAAAAAAATACAAAGAAATGATTAAATATGACTAACCCCAAGGACTATAAAAGGTGCTAGAGTTATATTAAAAGAAAAAACTTATTAGAGAATGCCACTCTTGACAGAGTCCCTTGCAATAATGTATAGTTCTATTCAGTGGTTCATTGTAATGCAATAATATAAAGAAATGAAAATTGAAAACTTACCTCCTCGATCTTTTTCCTTCTTTAAATACTGATCATAAAGGCTTCCGATAAGATTAGCCAGAATTATAAAGATGCAGACCACTCCAACAAAAATATCCAAATAATCATACGGTAGATTTCTGTCACGTTTAGAACAATCAAACTCATCCGTCAGTCTCGTCTTTAACTTGTACTTGTTATAAATGGTTTCGTTAGCGCATGCCTCAAGGGACAATTTTTGGACCAGACCTGTTGCAGAAACATTGTAAAAACTATTGCACGTTTTTTTCATGCAATAACCGTGGCGCAACAGTGTGTGGTTATAATTCCTAAAATTTTCTGAAAATTCCTGTAAAAAAGAGAAAAAACACGTTGACTTATGTGAAAAAAGTAAGTAAATATCAAAATGAGGAAAAATACGAAAAAGCAAATAATTATTTTAGAGGAGCTAGTTATTCTGTAGTGCCATATTTTCAGTAACGGTGCATTTTATAAATATTTTTGATTCGAGTAAGAATGATATTACATAGCAAAACACTTACTTGTATCATAGTCAAGAGTTCGCTTGGCTCATCTGAGACCAGAACAAATTCTCCAAAGCAGTACACAGAGTCGGGTTTATCGAAGCATTCTTCATAACTGTCGAGGTGGTACAACGGAGGCATGCGAGCATAATCCGTGTCTGGAAAAGACGCACTATTTCTTTAATTACTTGTGGCAATTCGCTATATTTTATAACATTACAAATAATCGTTATTTGTTTATTAAAAATAAAAATATTATTAAAAGGAAATGATTTAAGTGTTTAAAATATCACTAGACTAATATTAATTTGCATAATTTAGATCATTAAATAATGCAAATTAATATTATTGAAAATAATTTCTACAGTAGACAAATAAATGACTTTGTGGCTAAAAAACTATATACCAAGATTTTTCCACGGGTATTGTTAAGAAGCTCACTAAAGTCTTTTAAATAAACAAATAACAGTAATGGGTCACTTTTGTACAAATACACAGGTGAATTAATAAAATGTGCATGCATGGCCAAATCCGAAACTATGTATGGAACGTTGAAAAACACTAAAAGGAGTCTTGAGCCCGATTTTAATGGAAACTAAAACTGCACAATTGGATTTGAGATCCCTTCTTAACTATTTTAGAATAATATGTTTTGCTATTATAATACTTTGGCATGTTTTTTTTCTAGAAAGAGGTCAACCATCGAATCCGATTCGGCTGGGCAGCGTTCGGGAAGTTGCGTGATTTCTTCTCGTCTCACATACGACAGTGTCTCAAGACGAAAGTCTATTATCAGTGCGTATTGCCAGTGATGACTTATGGAACTGAAACGCTCGCTCACAATGGACTTCATCAGAAGGCTCAAAGTCATTCAAAGGGCAATGGAGAGGGATGCTTGGAGTTTTCTTGCGTAATCGAATATCTTACTAAGTAAACTGGAAGCCGATCAGAATATACATAGTTGGGATAGTGCTAGGCAGATGATTATATAACACAAACAACTTTAAATAATGCAGTTACTCGTCCACATTTAATATTTATTTTATTCTATCTTTAAAAAGGTTGTTAATAAGAGTATCAATATATGTTAATATAATTTGCTTGCGAGCAACCCTGAATCATTTGGTGGTATGAATTAAATGACGGGGCGTCGCTATATTCGATTATTTGAACTTTTGATGAGGGAGAGAGGCACCGCGCGCTCTCCTCGTTCTCCCTCAATTCATACCACCAAATAATTCAGGGTTGCTCGCAAGCAAATTAAATTAACATATATCGATACTCTTATTAACAACCTTTTTAAAGATAGAATAAAATAAATATTCAAAGTGGACGAGTAACTGCATTATTTAAAGTTATTCGTGTTTTATCATCATCTGCCTAGCACCATCCCAACTATGTATAATTCTGATCGGCTTCCAGTCAAACTCGAGTCACAACCACTACTCATAAACTGGGTAACACGGAACTTCTTGGCAAGCTAGGAGTCAAGTTTTTTGGCTTCTGACTGCCAAAGATCTACAAATGACAGTCGGGAACAACGGTTTAACGTGCTTTCCGAGGCGTGGAGGAAACTCGGTGTGTTAAGATGTTCACCCAACCACAGAATAACCTTGCCAAGCGTTGCTTTGAAGATCAACCCGTGCGGCTGTTATTCTTTAACCACGAGCTCCTCATTCGTGATATAATTAATATAAGGTGGTCAAATCGGATGTTCTTACTTTATTTTTCCACAAAGCTAAGGCCAAACATGAACTGCAGTTCAATGAAATGACGCGGCCGATGAGCTGGTTAGGAGAGGATCTGATACTGTGGCTTTTGGTCCCGAACCCATAGTACCACTCCCCTTCGTCCAGCTGCGCACATTGCTACAAGAACACACCCAAAAACAAGCAGAACGCTGGTGGGTCTTGGCACCCGGCTATAGGCAGTCCAGTGAGGCTATGCCATCCTTCAACAAACACTTACATACGATAGTTATTACGGACAGTCCTTTATGCAGAGCATGCATGGAGGAGGAGGAAACGGTATCGCACGAACTCCTTGAGTGCGCATGCAATACCGAAATACGGAGTAAAACAATAGAGCCACAGAACTCACTTACAGATGTTTTGACCACACCGGAAAAACTAATTTGTTTCTGGAGGGAGGTTAGCTGGTTGGAGTAACGGCCGCCATGACTCACGAAAAATGATCCAAAATCAGGACTAAGTGCGGAAGGCTAAGTGAGTAGGATAGATACATACTATACCATACCATCAAAGGCCGTCACCTCCACCAGTTTTTTCCATCTGTTCGTGAGCGTCAGGACATGGCTGGAGGTAGATCACTGTGTTGCCCAATTTCTCACAGGTCATGGCAACTTTAAGAGTTAATTAGTTTCCTTTAAGCTCGTGGCCTCGCCTTCATGTCAATGTTCTACAGTTGACCATGAATACGAACAATCTTATGAGAGTGTAGTTTTTGGCAAACAGAACGCAATGTTATGTTAGATAGTATTCAGGTTACATCTGGGTTAGTTTACTATACGGACCTTGTTGAAACCAGAACAAATTTCCGTGCGTTCAAGCGATTTTCTATACCTGTTACTGGAATCAAAAGTAGCTCACACTGAAGGCTATCGCGTTTGAATTCGCAGCTAATGACCAATTTCACTGTTGGTCGGCTTTTGACGCGATTTATTCACTTATTTGTCTTGATTTTTGTGAACATTTTACTAAAATGGCCTAACTATGGCAGATTAATTTATGGTTCTACTGACCACTGCTTTGAGTTTTTTTTTGTGTTGAAAATAATATATATGATGTCCTTTCTTTCCGAACAAAATGTGTCTGTGTAACACTTCGGCACTATATACGAGTATGTTGTATTTAATCGCGCGTTTATAGCATTATAATGATTTTACCGCTAACTTTGCTCACGCGCGCATATTAACATCTTTTAGCTCTCATTTAGGACCCATTAGTTTTAGTGGTAAGATATGATTCGTGGTGCTTGGCAACTGGGTTTAACCCAGTTGTATATGTCCCTTGGTGCCTATTGGCCTAGTTCTATTCTGTCTCCTGCTTGATACGGAGGGAAGTGGAAATTATATTTTTTTTTTCCTACTCCTCCGCTGATCTTTTCTGATTAATTTCGTTGCAGGATCAAAGACAGTTGAATCGTTTCTCTGGGACTCGTCGGGTTTTATTGGCTGGGCGTTTTTCTGGTGGTCGCCACTGTTGATTCTGGCTTTCAGGAGTTGCAGTGGTTAAGAATGTATAGCTGGCATGTCCCAAAAAAAGATAGATACCGAGTTGCTGAAAATCGCGAAAAACACGTTTTTGTGACCTTTAACCCCAAGTAATTTTTATTCCAGGTATCGGATCGATGAGGCATTTTTAGATATCATTTAGATAGTGTTTTGAACAATCCTACCAATTCTGAGCCCTGTGTGAACTATTGTAACTTTACACCTTTTTTTTTGGTCTAATTTGACCGGACTAATATCTATTGATTGGTTTCGATAATTAATATTTTAAAAATCAATTCATCTAAATAAAGGCGTCAACGTCTGAATCACGAATAAGTATGTTTGTGGCTAGAATTATGAGCAAGAGACTTTAAGGAGGTCAGAATCATTACGGAGTAAAATTTACTGACACTATTTATTTACTCATTCATTCTTCATTTTCTTTTGAAGTAGGTGTTGAGGCCTCTGACCTCATTTTCCTCTTTATGATTATGGGTTATATATTTTAGAATTATTCTCACTTCTTTCTTGACCTGTTTCTAAACTTAATTTTTTTTCGTAAGCTGGCAATTTTAATTACTTGTCATATTGTTGTTTGACAAAATGACTAGGAATATATACTGTCCAAGGTCATAAAAATACACACTCACACGGTGGAAATATTTTATATCACTAATTTAACTCAATAACAACTTTAAGCTGCTGATTTATGTAAAATATTGTTAAAAAATATTTCATAAATCTGACAGTTCTAATCTGCAAAAATAGTGACATAGGTATTACCTTGACAAGGTCCACGGACCATCTGAATCTCATATACTTATATACTAAACTAGTTTATGCAGCTGAATAGATCTGAATAGATAGTGATGCAAATACTTTTAAAAGACAAAAGAAGAGATGGCGATAGAATGAGGTCGGCTCGGAATATATAACGTAAGTGCCAAAAGTAAATTTCGGATTTATAACATAAAAGTATGATGAATTCAAAACCTGTTGTGAATTTAGGTAGATAAGGTTATTTTATATGTTTAATAGCAGTTTTCATAATATCAGTCTAATGCATTACGTCATAAAAATAAAAATGGCAAAAAGACAGATCGAACTTTGTAATATTTTTCTATCGAGGAAATTAGATCGCATCCTGTATTCCTTTAGAATTTAAGTAGATCACATAGTCAAAAAACATCAACCAAAATATCAAATCCTTATTAAGAGTACTTCACGAGCAAAAACTATTCTCAAAACGGCCTTATTATTCACTTATACCCTTAATTTCATCTTATGATCGCTACCGGCTTGAGTCAAGCCTCCTGAAGTTAAACTAAATATCACAATGAAGCCCAAATCGATCCGAAGTCACCCGAAATGTTAGTAATGTGCTTATCGAGCCGTAATAGGGTTGTCCACTGAAAAATTATAAATAGTCCGTCAGTTAGATTATCAAAAAATATTTCACCCATATTTTTTCTTCTGTTACGTAAACCAAAATTGATGAAGATACGACGTTCTTAAAATTCTCAATACCGTGATATATTTTTAGTGCGTTCTGATGTTACGAGCCCCCAAAAAATATGATTTAATATCATTTTGCGTAAATAAATTAATGCTTTAGAATTTTATGCTTATAGTAGTAGTTAGGTACATACGTAAACCTCGCGACAAGCTTTTATGATCAATTTTAATCATTACGAGTAGATAATTATTACGAGTAGGTAATTAGAGAAATTATGCTTCAAAAATTATGCTTATGCTGTTATGCGAAAATATAACTAGGAGAAACAAAAGTATGCCAAGTTATATAAGGTCTTAAAATTTTATGCAAATGGATAGATAATCTTGGATTTTCGAAACATCGGTATTCGGTTCGGTCAAGCGTAGCAAGTAAATATTTAGCTGAGACATCCCAAAGATGGCTGTAATATACTATGCAGGATCAGATTTGTGTGTTTGTTAAAAAATGTATATATAAAAAGCACATACCATTGAGATTGTATATGATTGTAGCAGAACTTTGCACCAAAACAAACAATAATAATGGACCGAACATTTTGTTGTTACACCTCTCTATGCTACACACGACATTATCAATTAAATTCTGATTTAATACTAAGAACTAACAACGTATGGTAAGTAAGACATTTGTTATTTTTGCCATGTTAAAACATGTATTTAAACAATTACTATATTTTTTATACTATTTAAGTATTTTTTATAGAGTTGTCAGTATCTGGGAAATAATATTAAACAGGAAATAACAGATTGCCACTAAGCAAATTACAATTACTATTTCTTTATCTAATATTTTATTGTGAGAATAGCTGTGGTTCGCGTGTGAACACACAAAGTGTCCGGACAGGTGCGAGTCGGGCTTTCAAGCAAAGGGTACCGATTGACATATACATTTTTAACATGTTATTGTACAACCATAGACTCATATTATGACTTTACATTTGCTATGCTACATAGCACAGTGGTGTTAACAACTGTTATTTAGTTTTCGGAAAAAGTGTAGTCATGTACAACTTTGTTTTTAGAGTAATGCACCAAAATAGTAAAAAGGTCTTTGGTTTATTCACCCAATTAATCAACTTTTAATATTCGGAATCCTTGGAGGCAATATGCATTCGGTGTTGAATGACCTAAGATTTTGACTTCATTCCATAGGACTTGATCTGAACTATTATTCAAGCGAATTATTTTTATCTGACATTCCTGACGGACAACTCACACTTTCGAATTTCAACGCCTCTGAAATCAGATATCTCCTTGGGTCGCCCATCTTTTTCCAATTTTGTCAAGGATCCAAAATTTGAATGACGTTTCAGAAAGATAGTCAAAATTAACATGCATTCGGCAATCACCATTATTTTTCCCCATTTATGGTAACAACCACATCTTCTAAAAAAAAAAATGATCCAAATTATCCGGCATACGCTTTCTTCAATTTTAAATGCGGCCATGTCTGACCGAGTGAGGCTCAAGCTGCTCTTCCCATAGGCAGGCCTTGGCGTCCGCAAACTTACCAGTATTACATAGTTTACCTCATACTCAAAATTCTTTATTGCGAACAAAGTGTAGGTACAGGACAGATGTTAAAAAAATAGGTAGGTTCTTATAACTTAGTTATTTGTTTAGGCATTGCAATTAAAATTTAAATACATATTTTTACACTGAATTTTGTAAACAACTTACATAATAGTATAATTAACGTTTTTCATAAATTTTACAAAACGTTATTCTATTTTTTTATAATTTACATAAAGTTATATCCTATTATAGAATAGAATAGAATAGAATAGAATACTCTTTATTATGTACACCATAAATAAGTTACAGAAAAGATAGATGAAGAAAACATTACATAGGGTGACACAATGGGCGGCCTTATCGCTAAAAGCGATGTTTTCAAGACAACCTTTGGATGGATTTCAACGATAACGGAAATACAGTACTGCAGGTAGTCTTAGGTGTACGAATTATATAAATAAATACATAATAGATAAATATATACAATTATAATTATGTTACAAATAAATAAAAAGCATAGGAATCGAGTGAAAACGATCAAACAGAAAGGTAGTGATTTTTGACCATTGTTTTGAAAATGGACAAAGATTGAGCACGTCTTACTGACACGGGCAAAGCATTCCATAACCGCACCGCTTGAACCGTAAAAGATTTGTCGTAGAAGCTGGTGGAGTGCATCGGCATCTCTAATCTCAAGTTTTCCGACGACCTTAGACATTTATTATGTGTGTCATGAAGGAATTTGAAGCGTTCTTTAAGATAAGAGGGGGTTGTAGGATTGAACAGAATACTGTAGAGCATAAATAAAATATGAGAATCCCGGCGAAGACGTATGGGAAGCCACTTGAGCTTTGTGCGAAATTCAGAAATGTGATCATATTTGCGCAGGCCAAATATAAATCTTATGCAAAGGTTTTGAAGACGCTCAAGTTTATCTAGTTGCGCCTGAGTAAGATCGAGATAACTGACATCAGCAAAGTTAAGGATGGGAAACAGAAGAGACTGTGCAAGCGCAGTTTTAGTGGCAGTGGGAAGAAAGTTCCGAACACGTCTAAGGGACCTGAACGATGCAAAAATTTTGCGGCTTACCTCCTGGAGCTGCGGACCCCAAGATAGATATTTGTCGATCCAAACCCCAAGGTTCTTAACCTTCTCACTTATTGGAATAGTAGTTCCGTTAAATTGAACCTGGGGAAGCTGAGACCAATTTACTTTTGAAATCATCCTAGAGCTGCCAACAACAATGACCTGGGTCTTCGATGGATTAACCTGAAGCCCATTTGCCTCACTCCACTCACAAACTGCAGCCAAATCCCTGTTTATTGCAATAATTGCATTAGCCAAATCTGTAAGGGCAGCTTGTTGGTAGATTTGTAAATCGTCTGCATAAAGGTGGTAGGAAGACAGAAGTTTTTTGGAGATAGCGTTTATAAATATTGCGAAGAGTAAAGGAGATAAAACGCCACCCTGAGGTACACCGGCAGTTGTATAACACCAGGAAGACTTAGATTCTTCGATGCATATACGTTGCCGGCGGCCATACAGGTAACTGCGAAACCAGTCAATCGCCGTTGAAGATATGCCAAGCAGGATATCAAAATCGACAGCATTGAATGCATTACTAAAGTCTAGTAAGCAGAGAACCGTCAGATTTCCTCGTTCCATGCCTAACCGTATGTCATCGGTAACGTTCACTAAGGCTGTAGCGGTGCTATGACCAGGACGAAATCCGGATTGAAAAGGGTTCAGCAAACTATTTTTGCAAAGAAAAACACTAAGCTGATTGTGGACAAGACGTTCAAGGACTTTGGAGAGAAAAGGCAAGATGGAAATAGGACGATATTCGGAAAAGAAAGTAGGATTTGCCTTTTTGGGTAAAGGAGTGATTTTGGCCTCTTTCCAAGTTGATGGAAAAACCCCATGGGATATTGAGTAGCTTAGGATATGGCAAAGGATAGGAAGGATTTCGTCAAGGACAGGGAGTATCATTTTTCGACTGACGCAATCACTCCCAACTGCGTTAGATGTGATTGAAACTACGCTCTTCTTAACATCACAATCAGAGAATTGACTAAAAACAAATGGGGAATGATCCGGAGTTGGAAGGTTTGAAAGACAATTTAATGTTGTTGCTTTCAAGGTCCCATTACAAGGGGACGAAGATGAGAAGTGTTGATTCAAAATATCAATATCCAAGTCTTTAGGAATCGATTCTTGGCGAGATTTCCCAACTCCTATGGATTTAAGAAACTTCCAGACTTTTGCTGGGTCTCCATTTTCAACTGAGGTGTGGATATGGCGTCGTTGGGCGTCTCTACACACCTAATTGCAGCGATTTCGAGCATTCAAAAATTTCTCCCAGTTCGACGACGAGGGATGACATTTAAATTTTGTTTTAGCTGCACCTTTTTTATGAATAACGGCTTTAATATCACCTGTTAGCCACGGTGCTGGAAGATGTTTTATTTTTATTGCACGTATGGGAGCATGAACATCATACAGCTGCACAAGGTTATCTGTAAACAGGTTAACCTTATCATCAATTGACTCAACGCTGACTAGACGTGTCCAATCAATGCTGCTGGCATCCTTTCGGAGATTATCTGCATTCATTCCACTAAAATTGCGCTGCAGGAGAATTTTAGGTTTTGCCTTAGGAGGTCGTATTTTATATGAGAGGAAAATGAGATCATGATAAGAAAACATGTCAGCTGGGCATTGACCATGCTTGCCGACATGTTGAGAAGAGGAAACAACAATAAGGTCTAAGAGTGAAGAGTTACAATTAGGAAAATGGTGTGTGGCACTTAAGGGAAGAATGGACAAATTCAACGATTGAAGTACTGATTGAAAAGATGAGGAGCGAGAATCGTTCTTCAATAAGCAGGTATTGAAGTCTCCCATAATGATTGTATGACTGTAAGAGGGCAACAGGTTTTCTAGGATGTTTTCAAAGGAGGAAAAGAAATTAATTCGAGACGAAGGGCTGTAATAAACACCTAGAAGGATTTTGGTAAGGTTCAGGGTAACTTCCAAAAAGAGATGCTCGCCCGCGTTTGACGGGGGAGGCTGTGCCGATATATCAACGATTGAAAAAGGAATGTGCGGGCGAAGGTATATAGCAACACTACCCCCAGCGCCATGCGCACGGTCATTTCTAATTAGCTGAAAACCTGGTAAGGAATAGGATGTTGATGGGAGACATGGTTTTAGCCAAGACTCTGAAACAAGGATAGCATGGATGTTCTTACAGTCAAGGGACGCTAGCATGTCAGAATAGTGTGCCGGAATACTTTGAGCATTTATATGGACTACATTAAAATTCTTCGGAACATCGGAAAATTGAGATTCAAGCGAGTCAGCAAGGGAAGGAATACTAACAAAACTGTCATCACTACATGCAGATAAAAAGCTTTCGGTATCACTGCCATCATTATTTGATGACATAATTTTTTTTTATAAATTATTCGGGATCGCCCGAACTCCGTAAAAGAAACAAGATAGTAAAGGAAACAAGATAGCAAGTGGAGGCGACGGCGGCGGCGAGGATCTGATGCGGGAGCTGGCTAGTCAATCGGGCAGAGGTTCGCCTTTTCTTGTTAGGCTGCTGGAACTCGAGTACACCGCGAACTATGCCCGTACCTATTTTATATCGTTCTGTTTTGGCTGGCCAGCGGACCCTTCCTCACCCCCGCTATCACATATTTATTAAATTCAGTGTAAATACATGTCATGAGCTGGCGCGTCTCTTATTATCTAACACCTAAACCTAATACTTAACTAATGACATATAGTTCTTACCTCTGCGACGTCCCATTACGCTATGGCGTGAGGATAAAGCGGCGCGCATATTTAAATGGCCTCTCCCCCCGCCTCACCACTATAAAACCGTACGGCACCGCCGCAGGCCTGTTTATTGCTATTGCGGGCGTCGCAGAGATAAGGTGAGGAAAAAACAGGTGGTAATCATCATTTAATTACATAACCTACCTATTTACATAACTGTTATCTTTTACAAACTTATTTCTAATTAGACAGTTTCCTAAAAACATTGTTTACATAGTAATTTGGGGTTCTAAGTGATTTATTTTTGCATACTACACGATTATTCTAATAAGACATACTCTAATACATTATTCTAATTACTAATTAACAATTCTTATTAGACATAATCTTCACACATTAAATTAGAACATTTTACAACAACTATTTTACAATAAACTCGTAGGAATCGCGTTATGCTATTCGACGCTCGGTAGCTTGCGGTCAGTTGCGGTCCTCACTACTTGAGCCTAGGTGTGAGTTGACCTCAGGGCGTCGTGCACATTCTCCCGCCGTCGCCACGCTGCGACTCCGTTGGTAGCACGACGATCTTCCTGGTGGGGCGGCGCAGAACGTGGCCGCTGCTGGTGGTGACGTCCACTACTCGTACTTCTCCGTCGGCGCCTGGATACAGCTGGCTTACTCGTCCGCGGGGCCAGATGTTGCGCGGCAGGTTGCTGTCGCAGATGATGACGAGGTCTCCGACCTTGGGCTGGACTCCTGTGCTGGTGGGCTCCCGCCGGTGTTGCAGTAGGGGCAGGTACTCCTTGACCCATCTTCGCCAGAAGACGTCCGCAAGGACTTGTGCTCTCTTCCATTGCTGGCGGGCTGTCACGTCCTTGCCCTCGAAGTGACCTGGCACTGGTACGTGGGAGTTGGGTCCGATGAGTATGTGGTTCGGTGTCAGGGCCTCAGGTTCTGATGGGTCGACTGAGACGAGGGTGAGAGGTCGAGAGTTTACTGTGTTCTCAACCTCTGTCAGTAGAGTCACCAGCGTCTCATCACTCGGGTACCGCTCGTTCAGGGTGATCTTCAGGGCTTCTTTCACCGACCGCACCATGCGCTCCCATGTGCCTCCCATGAATGGGGCCGACGGGGGGATGTACTTCCACACGATGTGATGGCACGTCGTCTCATGCTGAAGAGCTTCCAGCGCTGCCTCGCCGAGCTCCTTGTCTGCCGCCTTGAAGCACGTAGCGTTGTCGCTCCACAACTCTTTGGGGCAGCCTCTTCTCGCCATAAATCTTCTTAGCGCCGATATTGCCGAGTCAGCGCTCAACGAATGTACGACTTCTATGTGTATCGCTCGTGACGTCATACATGTGAAGAGAGCGCCATACCTCTTCTCTCGGTGGCGCGCGACCGTGACTTCTATGGGGCCGAAATAATCAAGTCCCGTGAATGTGAAGGGACGAGTATGGTGGGCGAGACGGGCTGGTGGTAGGTCGCCTGTTGATGGGCAAGCTGGCTTCACCTTTCGTATGCGGCATTGTAGGCAAATTTTTATCACATCTCGTACAGCTGGTCGTATCTTGGATATCCACAATCGTTGTCGTAACTCATTTACGACCATTTCCACGCCGCCATGATGTAGTCTTTCATGTACATAAGCTATGTACAACTTAGTGTACTTTTGTTTACCGTCTAATATAGGTGGGTTGGACGTATCTTCACTTATCTCATGCGCTGCGGTTACTCTTCCTCGCAAACGTACTGTGCCTGCCGCGTCGAGGTACACGCTGAGGTGACTTAAGCGATCGTAACTATTTGGCGCGCTTTTCTTCTTTATTCGGTCGATCTCGGCGCTGTAGCTCTCTCGCTGGCTGGCTCGCATGCACATATGTTCCGCTTGAAGTAGGTATGAAGTAGGTATTTCTATATAGCGACGTGTAGTTAGGTATTTCCTTATTTTTTTGCGTGAACATTTCTTTGATGTCTCCGCTGACGGCGTATGCGTGCTGCCTGAACCTCATGATGACACCTGGGAGTGACTGGAGTAGATCTGGCCCCGAATGTAACATGTCATTGAGGGACATGCCGGCTGCTCTTGCTGATGCGTCATGGACCAGGCGAGGCGGCTTGTGGGGCTTCGCTGGGTTGATGACGGGAAAGTGGGGCAGGTACCAGGTCTTCCCTGCTGGTGCTGGTGTTGGCGCCTTCTCTGCATAGCCTGACTGGAATAAGTTATCTATTCTCTCTTCATACTTCTTTTTTAAGTCTTCATCCTTGTCTAATCTCTTCTCTAGTGAATGAAGACGTCGTTCAGCTTCTTGATAGTTGTTAGGTATTGCGAGCTCCTTCTCTTTCCACAGCAAGCCGGTTTCAAATCGCCCTTCTGGTAGTCTTCTGCTGGTTTCTTCGAGGATCTGGAGGGCCTTCTGGTCAGGATCTTCTCTGGGTCTTCTTGGTTCGATGCATAGTGACTCGAGCTTGAAGTGATTCTTAACCAAATCTTCTAATGATCGTTCCTCTTCTTTTTGTTGAAGTCTGCCGCAGAACGCTACCTTAGCTGTGAGTGAGCTATGGCAGCCATGAAGAACCCAGCCGAGTTGTGTGAGTGAGGCGACTGGTTGGTTACGACGACCGGTGCGGAGCTTTCTTGACACGATGAGATGCCAGTTGTCTTGTCCGATTAACAACTTAGGCGAGGCTCGTTCATATGTTATCTGATCTCTAATGTCGATCAGATGTTCGCAATCTTCAATGTGGCGATCTTGCACTGTTTCTGGCGTGAAGCTAAGTCGGTTGACAGTACGCGCGGCTTCTATCTCGTACTCTTCGTCTGCGTACTTTCCCCTGATGCTGAGACCGACGACCTTGCTGTTGTCGTGCTTCATCTCATTGCCGACTCCTTGGATCCACATGGTGCTGCTGGGTCCATCAGCCCCAATGACGTCTGCTATCGAGGCGTCCAGCAGCGTGACTGTGCTTCCTTCATCCAGCAGCGCGTAGGTTTCAATGCTGGAGTGCGGCCCCTTCAGTATTACGGGCGCTATTTTCAAGAACGCGCGTCTATGGCCACCTGGTTGCGCTGCTGATGTGACTTCTACTGCTGGCGCGGCTGTCTCTCTCTTCTCGGAGTCGTCACTGGAGCTGCTTGGTTCCTTTTCGTGATGCAGCAGCTTGTGATGCTTCATTGTGCACCCATGCCTTCCACACGGCGGCGCCCTGCAGAGGAATCTTCGATGGCGACTTCGGAGACAGCGGTAGCAGATGTTGCTCTTCTTGGCTACCTCCCATCTTGTATTCGTGTCGAGAGCGATGAAGTGTTTGCAGTCGGTGAGCTTGTGTTCTTGCTTGCATTGCGGGCACAGGTCGTCTGATGTCATCTTCTTCCCCATAGGCATAGCGAATGTGCGCTCCACCTTCTTCTGTCTTCTGTCCCTCCCCCAGTTTTCATCAGCAACTGACTCGGGTAGGGCGTAGGCGCCGCACTTGTCCGCTTCTTCGTTTAGAAATGTGGACATCTTCTTTAGTTCTGGGGCATCTTCTCTCTTCGTAGCTGCATAATCGTACCACTTGTTCTTCAGGATAGGAGTGAGCTTCTCAATAACTGTTCGCGCCATCTCAGGACTGTGTAGGTATTGAGGTTTCTTCAGTGCTTCGATGGTGCCGACTATGTTCGCTATTCGCCCAGCGAAGATGCACAGGTCTCGGGGGTTGTCAGTGACCTTGCTCAGTGACTTCAGCTTCTCCATTTCGACGTGAATGAGTGCTTCTGGTCTCCCAAATCTTCTTTCTAGAGCTTCTACGATCGCTCTTGGGTCGGGTTGACTTAGTAATAGGCAACCGACAGCTTCTTTTGCAGTTCCACGCAGACTCCGACGTATCCGCGCTATATTCTCGTTGCGTGTGAAGTACATGAACGTCTCCTCAAATGTAGCCTTGAAACCAAGCCATTCGGCGCTAGCCCCATTGTAAAGTGGAAGCTCTTGTATGTACTTAGGCGGTTCCCTCGTGCTTCGTACCGCTTGTGAGAGTGCGGCGGCCAAGGTGGACACGTCTATCAGTGGCTGGCTGGTCACAGGCGTATCTTCTTTTTTCTTCTTAGATTCGACGTCTTCTTTATTTTTCCTGACTTCTTTGCTTGCTGAGTGCGTCTGGTCCGCGTTGGGTTCTTGGAGCCACGTACTGATGCGTACGGAGGCCAAGTCATCTTCTATTTCTTCTTCTTCTTCTTCTTCTTCTTCTTCGTCAGAGGCATCTGCTTCTGCTTGCAACCGTTGAATACGTAACTGTTGCATTTCTGTTTCTGCTTGAATCTTCGCTTGTTTCAGCTTCAGCTCGGCCAGACGCTCTTTCGCCTCTAGCTCCGCGAAGAGTTTCTTGCGTGAGGCTACGGAGCGACTGGAACGGGCGTCAGCAGGCTTGAGGGTTCGCTGCGAGGTCTTATCTTGATGGGACGCGGCGCTGATACCCTCGGTTCCTGATGACGTCGTTGCCTCGGTGCCCGTCGAATCACTGGTTCCGCTTCTGGTACCCGACGTGTCGGTAGCGGCGTTCGACGTGCTGGTGGTAGCTGTGTTCCCTCTTGAATTCTCTTCTGCAGGCTTGACGACGCTCAGCTCGTCCTGCCGGCGCTTGGTCTGCTCTCCATCTTTGCTTCGTGTCAGCACCATCTTCTTTGGTCTGGAACAGCGATCCGGCTTGCGAAGGACCAATAATATTCGGGATCGCCCGAACTCCGTAAAAGAAACAAGATAGTAAAGGAAACAAGATAGCAAGTGGAGGCGACGGCGGCGGCGAGGATCTGATGCGGGAGCTGGCTAGTCAATCGGGCAGAGGTTCGCCTTTTCTTGTTAGGCTGCTGGAACTCGAGTACACCGCGAACTATGCCCGTACCTATTTTATATCGTTCTGTTTTGGCTGGCCAGCGGACCCTTCCTCACCCCCGCTATCACATATTTATTAAATTCAGTGTAAATACATGTCATGAGCTGGCGCGTCTCTTATTATCTAACACCTAAACCTAATACTTAACTAATGACATATAGTTCTTACCTCTGCGACGTCCCATTACGCTATGGCGTGAGGATAAAGCGGCGCGCATATTTAAATGGCCTCTCCCCCCGCCTCACCACTATAAAACCGTACGGCACCGCCGCAGGCCTGTTTATTGCTATTGCGGGCGTCGCAGAGATAAGGTGAGGAAAAAACAGGTGGTAATCATCATTTAATTACATAACCTACCTATTTACATAACTGTTATCTTTTACAAACTTATTTCTAATTAGACAGTTTCCTAAAAACATTGTTTACATAGTAATTTGGGGTTCTAAGTGATTTATTTTTGCATACTACACGATTATTCTAATAAGACATACTCTAATACATTATTCTAATTACTAATTAACAATTCTTATTAGACATAATCTTCACACATTAAATAAGAACATTTTACAACAACTATTTTACAATAAACTCGTAGGAATCGCGTTATGCTATTCGACGCTCGGTAGCTTGCGGTCAGTTGCGGTCCTCACTACTTGAGCCTAGGTGTGAGTTGACCTCAGGGCGTCGTGCACATAAATAAACTACGAAATATAAAATTATAGTCTAATTAAAATAAAAATGGGACAATAATTATCCACCCGCCAGTTGTGTGTATTATAAAACCAAAAACATGCTTTAAAACAAAATAGGCAGAGAAAAGCACAGTAAACTAATCGTCCGGGTAAACAGCAACATATTATAAAGCAATAGAAGTAAAGCAAAACAATAAAAGAATAGAAAATAATAAATTAATAACTCAAACTACAACAGCTAAAAGATATACATATTGTATTCTGGGCGCACTGTCAACCTGTTTCTGAACGCAACTAATGATTTTTGTCATAAAAATTAAAAAAGAGAAATGTCAAGTTGACAGCTGCCAGTGGAAAAGAAAACAATCAAAACATTGAAAGAAAAAGTGAAATTATAAATTGCAAGTTAGGATAATTTTAGAAAAAGAAAAAGGTATAGGGTAGAAACAGTTTGAATACAATTATTGGAGAGGGGTACTCACAAAAGTGGAATGAAGCCGCTACCCGGACTAAGATACACTTCATGAAAGTTGGAGCAACTCTCAAATTACTTCTTAGCTGCACGCCGAGCCTTTTTCGGTGCCGGCGTCGGTGAGGGTGATGACAACTCCGATGGTGCAGATGCGACGGGAGTATTGGGTTTATTCCTGGCTTGCTCGATCCCATTTAATTCATCAATGGAACTTATTCTATGCCGAGTGCCGTCCGAACCAAGAACATAAATAAGGCCCTGCTTTGTCCAACAATTGGTCTCACCGACCCTCTCCCTCGCCGATATGAAGAGCTGATGTCGAGATCTCGTCAAGAACTCCGATAGTGTAATACCAGTGCCCTTCAACTTTGTTTTCGCAAACCAGACACTATCTCTGACATTGACGTCCCTTAATTTGCATAGTATGGGCCTGGGCTTGCTGGCACCTGTTGGTCTACCCATCCGATGGCAACGCCTGACATCAGCAACAGTAAAGTCTGTCAGCTTAAGGTGGCACCGCATAACTTCAGCTACTATCTGCGCAGTATCTTCTTTGGCCTGTTCCGTGACCATGCAACAGGACCATTTTTCGCCGACCCCGCATCTCAAGGTTGTCCAGTCCTTGCGCCAACGCCTGTAACTGCCGCTGAAGACAGCCCAACGCATCCAGAATGAATTTTTTGAAAGCAGTGTAGTCCGCAACCAAACTGTGCCGCTAGATGTGCTTGCAGGGTTTTTCTTCAGCTCAGACTCAAAGTTGGACATCCGGCTTTGGAACAGTGTCATCATATCAGACAATGATACTTTTAGTGCTTCCATGTTTGTTTCTTTGTGTGTCGTTTTTTGTTTAGGAATGTAAGATTAAAGAGATAACACTATACTGGTGGGTACTCTATGTTAGCATTTAAATGCATACATTTATTTAGTTAATTAACTCGTTGTTTAATTTTAATTAAAATTTCTAAAGGGAGCGATTTTATTTTCCACCTTATGATCAAACTACCCACAGGGGAAAAAAATATACTTGGTTTTACATCTCTTCCATCTTAGGTATAATTATTTTTCTTCGAGGCATTAATTTACATAATAATACGCCTTATTAATCAGGAAGTTATTATAATCACGTATTAATTCTTTTTGATGTAAGAACTTAATCGTTGTTTTTATTAATCTATTTTTCATTATTTGGTCATTGACAACCATAGTTTTGTGTAAAGTAGCAGCATATTTTTCAAATTGTATGTGTAACTTGTACTTAATAGATAATGGAACTGAGTTTTCGTTTTTATTTTTGAGATTCATGTAACAGGTTTTTGTAAGATTTATTTTGAGGTTATTTATTGTTAGCCAATTTATTAATTGAGATATAGTCCTTTATATCTAGTCCATGATTTTTAGTTTTATTATTTGTGAAAAGAGCTGTACTGTCATCTGCGAATAAAACCATGGGGAAGCGAATAGCGTCAGGTAAATCATTTATATAAATGAGAAATAGTAGTGGTCCCAGCATAGACCCTTGAGGTACACCATCATTTATAGATCTTAGGCTAGATGTATGTTTCATTTCTGTTTTTGAGCGTGGACGTAATTGCGTTATTTCAGTGACCTGATTCTATTACCAATTTAAGATTTGATGATATCTAGTAGTGCTTGACCCCGAACTTCGTATATTTCTAGTTTATGTAGTAGTAGTCCATGGTCAACACAATCGAATGCTTTTGTCATGTCCATGTATAGTGCTGTGACTTGATTTTTTATATAGTTCCGTAATTTTTTTTTGTAACAACTGATGCATTGCTGTGTCAACCGATTTCCTTTTCCTAAATCCAACTTGATTTTATATGTTTCCTATCCTAGTAACTAAGATATTTGTAGCTTGCTTGAAATAAACTTATTATTATTATTGTATTGCTCCTCACTGGCAACGCCCTACGCTCCTTCTCTATATCTAAGCCGTCAATTCGGTCGCTCGTGACAATATGGCCTAGGTACCTAAAACTATTTACAACTTTTAGTGCTACGCCGTTGAGACATATGGGAGAAACACTGCGCGGCTTCTGCTTGTGTACCTTAAATGCAAGAATCTCACTCTTCTTTGAGTTGTATATTAAGCCATTCTCCTCTGCATAGACCTCACAGGTCCATAGCAACCTCTTTAACCCACTCATCAAAGGACTGAGAAGCACCATATCATCTACATAACTTATATTGTTGACACTCGTTCCGTCAATTTGCTGCTGACATGTGTACCGCTAAGTCACTCGATGAGCCGGTTGATATAGGGGTTAAATAGCACACTGTGGGTGGCGAGGGCCTACCGCTCGGTGGGCTTTTCGGCGGTGTGCGCTCTGGCGGGCACCCCTCCTTGGGAGTTGGAGGCGTGGATGCTCGCCAGAGTGTACGAGTGGACGGCGCGGCGCAAGGCCCTAGACGAGCGCCCCGTCGCGGAGGAGCGGGAGGCCGTGCGGCGGGAGGCGAGGGACGCCATCATCGTCCATTGGACGGAGGACCTCGCCTCCGCCACCTTTGGCCGCCGTACCTTGGACGCGCTCGGTCCGGTCCTGCGAGACTGGCTCGAGCGCTCCCACGGTTTCTTCTCATTCCGTCTGGTGCAGGTGTTGTCAGGCCTCGGCTGTTTCGGCAAGCACCTGCACGGGATCGGGAGGGAGGAGACCTCGGCGTGCCACGACTGCGGCGCGGCGGAGGACACGGCTCAGCACACCCTCGAGGTGTGCCCGGCTTGGTCTGAGCCGCGCCGCAGTCTAACTGCGGAGATCGGACAGGACCTCTCGCTTCCCAGCGTGGTCAACGTCATGCTGGAGAGTGAGGGGTCCTGGGCAGCTGTTGCCTCTTTTTGCGAAGATGTCATCTCGCAAAAGGAGGCGACGGAGCGCGCGCGGGAGGACGACCCTATCGCTGCGCCGCTCCGCAGGCGAAGAAGAGGTCGGAGAAGACGTCGTCTTCTCCCTCCTCATGGTGGTGATGGGCGGGCGATAGGCGCGGGGGCGCCTCCGCCCGCATTGCACTCCACACCACATTCGCCGGTCATTCCCAGCCCTCCCCCTTAACGGGGAGGACGTGAGGGGCCCGCCGTTTTAGGCGGGTTGTCGTCGGAGGAGGATTGGACGCCCAGGCTGCGCCGATCTCCCAGTCCTCTTCCACTCGGACGATGCGGGAATGCCGCTGGGTTATTTTAGTGGGTATACCGGGTCAGCCCGGGGAGTCCCACATACCCCTCCCATTCCCCCGATGGGAGGGTATGCGTAATGCATTTTTTTCTCAGCGCAAAAAAAAAAAAATAGGGGTTAAATAGCAGAGGCGAGCTTAACCTCCCTAAATTAACTCCGATTACAGCCTGTACTCGTCCGACATAGTACCCACCCACCTCACCTGGATCCTTTGGTTAGATTACCAATATTTGAGAAGGGAGGTGTACACCGCTGACACACCCGCATCCCTCAACTTGTTCCACGGTATATCATACGCGACCAGATCGAATGCTTTTGACAGATCGAGGAAACATGCAAATACCGGAATCCTCCTCGCTGTTTAGTACATGATAGTTCGCTTCAGACTCAAAATAGCGCTTTCTTTTGAGACTCCGGCTTTGAACCCGAACTGGGCATCATGCAAGTCAACCTGTGCTGTGAGGCGACTATCTAGCAGACTGTCACATAAATGGGCATATTTGACATTTATGTGTTATCAAATTATTATCAAATGACAGTAACCTTAATTATAACACTCTTTTAACATGTTGTTAGATTGAAAATAGAACCCATGGCTGAACGCTGACCTCCACAATACAGGTCCAGGCCTGGTTTGGGGGTTAGGATCAGATTTGTGTGCTATTTTGTTATGACTGACTTGTAGCATGTATTTGTAAGTCTCAAGTATTTTTTTATTTATTAAATTAATCAAGAATATCCTAGCTCCCACATTAATTGATTTTAATGTGCCGTGCTTCACCGAGGATGTGAATGCCTACTCGCTGGCCCGAGTGTAAATCTACCCGACAACCCAACACCAGGCGGTGGGATCAGCCGCTCTACAAAGAAGTTCAGAAGAATCTAATCGCCACATCTGCAACTTCTGTGGAGTGTAAGCGCTGGCTGCGGTGAGAGGGAGTCAGGCCTCTGGTTCCACACACTACCATCATCGAACATAGGCACCTTGTTCGACGATATTAATCTGACCGTATAGGTCATTTTTGTTTTTTTTTTTACTTATTTATTGACACAATCCTCTCATTAACATGATTTTTTTATGAGTTGTATTGCATTAAATGGTTACCTAGTGACCTCGACAAATTGATAGTGGTGACTGGTCGTCTTGCTGACCGTGATTTATTATTGTTATATCTTTTAAGTGTTATAAGCAATTGTCCTAGTTTATCACTTGTGACTATGGGTCACAGCTTATGGTTAAATTCCATTGTTTCACGTGTAAGCGGGCACGCTATTTATCCCTGGAGGCTCATTTTGATTAGTATTGTATACTTGAGTTTACTTATTAAACTACCTATATAATTAGTTTTATCATTGTTCATATTTAGTTGTTGGGATAATATAGTGCGCTAGCTGACATATTATGTTATTTAATATAATTTAATGTTCGATATCTATTATAAAATGTTGAATAATACTGTTATAAAACATCAAGTTCTTCAAACTTAACAGTCATGTTGTGTTGCTGGGGAGTTTGTTGGCCACTTCTTCTTCCCAGCTAAAACACTAGGAAGCGGTGACGGGTGGGCAATTTGGGGGACTATCTTCATGTAAATTTTGAAGTTCAAAAAGTGCTGATTTCCAGCCTAGTTTGAGTTTGTAGCCTTATGATTGATACTACTTTCCACCTCACTGCTTTCTTTTGCTTAGGTGCATCCTGGTGTTCTCCTCATCGCTGTCACTGTGGCAAAGCTGTCAACACCCTCGGGTACCACGGCATGTCCTGCAGTCTAATTGCGGATTAGATAGTACGACACGCACACACCAGTGACTGTCGCCGTCAGCGTTCCAGCCCTACTAGAACCCAATGGCCTGGCACGCTGCGATGGCAAGCGGTGGGACGCTATGTCTTTGTTTCCACGGAAGATGGGAAGGACTTTAGTGTGGGATGCTACTTGAGTCGATACTCTTGCGCTGAAGTTGCGGCTGCTAAGAACCGCAAATGGCGGAAATATAATTCATCATTTTAACCAATTTTTGTCCACTGCTGAACATAAGCCTTCCCTAATGAAATATAATAACCTCGGTGGCCAAATATTTTCAAACCGTTTGGGGTTGCAACTCTTGGTCAGTCAGTGTTGTTTTTTTTAAGTTAGGAGTTTTTAGTTTATAAAAAAAAGTATGTGTGTGTGTGTATGTGTAAATAATTAGATTAATATTTAAAACATAATTATGTACAAGTAAATAAATCAGTCGTATAGATTCGGAGCAAATTAGCCGTGATAGGCCGATAGAGAGACGGACAGACAAAGGCAAATGGTTAGTCAGACACATGAGTGATCCCATGAGGGCTCCGTTTTGTATTCGGACTATAAGGTATCCTAAAATTATTTTTGTATTTTTTATTACTGATAGACTCCCGTGAAAACAATCTCACCCGATGGGAAGCGAAGATGTAGTCGATGATGTAAAACGCTTGCCTAGAAGACCTATTTACTGTTTTTGAGAAACAGTAAATAGTTCTTTTAGGCAAGCGAAGTAGCACGGGTCAGCTTGTGCAATATGGTTACAGCACCACTTAAACATGGAATGAATAATAAGAATGAAATTAAAAACAGTTAAGTACATTTTGCATCAAATTATTTATTTTATCACAAAGCAGAAGTAGAATATCGTGACATTTCAAAACAACAACGAAATAATGTCTGATTCATTTATTTCTTTGGCAGTTAAGCAAATATGGATACGGATTTAAGCTCCTTCATACTAATAACACATTCATAGTTACTTAAATATAAAGCAACAAACACTAGTCATAGACTTTTCATTTGATACTACTTCTCAATACTATTTTTCCATAATATTTTAATTCCTGTCTCGAATGCCTAACTTCTGGTTCCCATTTTAATAACGACGGTACCATCTTCAGTTTGTGTTTGACTCATATCGATTCCTTTCTCATCTTCTGTCTTCTTCGTGTCTTTAACGCTTTCCTTGTTTTCTTCTTCAACTTGTGCATGAGGTTTCCTGAAGATGGCTCCAACGATATTGGCAAAAGGAGTTTCCACCATCATGCAGAAGAAGAAAGCTCCTATGAATGTGCTCATTACTATTGTTAAGCTTTTCAGAATCTGAAATGGAAGAAAATAGATTTTTTATTTTTGAATCCTTGAAGAAGTAACTCAGCAACCAAGAGTGTGTCAACTGCCTACTCGGGGCTCGGCTGCGTCGTCCTTTCACGGGAATACACGTACTCCCGGGGCGGGACGACACAGTTCGCCAAGCATTTCTTCTCGTGCAACCGAGCGGGTGGGCAGGTTGCGGATAGCCCAGCTCCGGCTGGGGGACCGCCACCTGACTGCTCGGTGTCGATCCCCCGGCCGGAGTGTCTCATGTGAGACCCCGGACAGGAAAAGTTTCCCGAAGGCCAGATCCCAGGCCTAGGGTTAACCCAGTACCCCTCTAATCCCCTCGACTTTTCCTACTCCAAACTTCTCTCCCTCCTTTATTCCCTAAATCCTATCGGTCCAGAGGAGGGGTAACCTCGTTTCCAAAAAAGCCCAACAACCCCAAACCCCAATCATGAAGCAGAACGTTATAAAAATTACCCAGGTGGGTCCCGGCCAAGCCGGGGAATCCCATGCCGACTCGTCGGTCAGCCCCCATCGTATTCTGGGGGGGGGCAACTTACTGCCAAATGATGCGCCTATGGCGCGACCGGCTGCTACTACAGCGCCAACAAATAACGCCAACACAGACTCGGCTGCGACACACGCGCCCACACCACAGACTTCGGCTGCGACACACGCGCCAACAAGCACAGACCAGGCTGCTACCCAAGCGCCACGACACTCACAGACCAAACTATCCACGAGTGCCTGGCAACAGAGCATCGTTAGGAATAGTTTCAGGAACAACCCAGACCATGACCAAAGAGACAAGGGGAAGGCTGCCTGTTCAAGTGGTTCCATCCCGACCCCGGCGGGTGAAGTACGCATGCTTAAGCGCGGAAAAACTTTAGCCGGGGAGAGGAAACAAGGCGATCGGATGCGCACCAGCCACAAGTACGCGAAGGTGTAAACCAGCGCGAAAAACGGCCGGACGCGGAAACATGGGACCGGGGGCGAGTCCGCGAAGGGGAAACCCAGCGCGAAAAATCCCCGGAAACGTTGGAAACCACCGGAACAGTAGGTCGGAACCTAGAACCGGACACAGAACGACGACCACCGAAAAGGGGGAGCGGGAAGTGGGCTGGAGCTTCGCACAGGGCAACCCTGAAATCGAGCGCCGGTCAGGGCACCTCTGAGCCACAACCTGGGCCAAGCGGTTTGGGGGCGGCAAAGAGGGTACGGCCGGATGATACGGCCTCGCCGAGTACGCTGCAGGGGAACCCGAAACGTGTGAAGATCCAGACCGCTCAGGGGGAACAGAGAACCTACGCGCGGGCCACAAAGGACATTCCGGCGCGGCTCTCCGTGGCGATCTGCTTTCCTCCCCCCTCTCGAGACCTGACGCAGACTGAATCTTCACTGATAAAGACTGAGCTGGAAAGACTGGTCATGGAAGCTGACCTGACTCAACCACTCCCGGCCTTCCGCGGCTTCCCTAGGATAGCGGAGGGTACCGTGCAAGTGTGGTGTGAGGACGACAACGCCCTGACCTGGCTGACTCAAAATGTGCCCAGAATCAGACTCCCGGAGACAAAACAGACGCTGACCGTCATGCGACAGGACGAGATACCGACCCGTGCCCGAGCTGCGCTCTTCGTCACCTGGTATAATGGGGACATAGCGCGGCTCCAAAGTATTCTGATCCGTCAGAATACCTGGTACGACATAGGGAGGTGGTCACTGTACAGGGTGACTTCTGTCGGTGGGGATAACCACGGGACATATTTGACCCTGGGAATCCCGGCCGATGAAGTTGACCAGGTCTTGGAGCGGGAGCGGCGTATATCGTACCTACTGGGTTCTATATACGTCCGTTTCTATCAGAGACCTCAGCCCTCCGACGTCAGGACCGACACTGACACAAAGACCACGACCGAGACTGTACCGACCCTGACGAATGACCAAGACATGGCACGACTGGAGGAGGAAATGGCGAGAGCGGCCATGGCCGATGCAGACATAGAGTCTGCACCACCCATATCACCCGGGTGGACGTCACAGCTGCTTGCATCCTCCCCAGCAACAGACAACTGGCACGGAGTGGAGGAGGGAGGGACACTATCCGATGGATCAGACTCCTCCTAACTCCACACCACCGGCAATGCCGCCCACACCCAACACCATCCAGATCATACAGACGAACCTCCAGCATAGCCAAACAGCAACGGCTAGCCTACGCAGGGCGCTGGAGACGAAACCAAGAACAATCGCACTCATACAGGAGCCGTGGATCAGATGTGACAGGATATGCGGCCTTGGAAATATTGGAGGTAAATTAACACTCAGCACACATAGCACCCGAAAACCACGAACATGCATATACACTCCTAAAGACGTACCTATTACGCCGCTGACCCAATTCTGTTCCAGAGACATAACCGTGATCATGCTACAAACTAGCATAGATACACCAGATCTCGTATTAGCATCGGTGTACATGCCAGGCGACGACGAGAACTGCCCACCGAAGGAGATGGAAGATTTGGTCCAGCACTGCGAGACCGCCAAACTGGACCTGATCATCTGTACCGATTCCAACGCTCACCACCCACTATGGGGCAGTGAAGTATCGAACACCAGAGGTGAGGCTTTATCCACTTATTTATTCTCGACTAACCTTAACATCGTAAACCGTGGCTCTGAACCCACTTGGGTTACCGTCAGGGGACAAACGATCATAGACCTAACGCTGGCCACAGAAAACGCGACAAATTTTATCTCAAACTGGCGAGTGTCAGACGAGCCATCCTGCTCCGACCACAGGAGAATTCGTTTTACACTGGCGGTCAACACAAAAAAGCCCGAACCCAGGCGAAACCCACGTCGAACAAACATACCAGAATTCAAACGCCTTCTAGCAATCTTACTAGCAAGGCACCAAATGCATCGAAACCAAATAACGGATCCAAATGAACTAGAAAATACTGTTACCAAACTAGGTAACTATATTACCGATGCATACCACACCTCCTGCAAACTAGCAGTACCACGCATGGGCAAAGGTAACCCTTGGTGGAATGCTGAATTAAATAAACTCAGAAGTACACTACGCAAACAATTCAACAGAGCAAAGAACACCAGACTCCCAGAAGACTGGGAAACATACAAAACTACTCAATACACCTTTAAGAAACATATCAGAACCGCCAGGAAAACAGCTTGGCGGAAGTTCTGTGAGTCCATAGAATCAAATGACGAAGCCGCACGGGTGCGGAAGATCCTATCAACTGATCAAGACCGCACCCTCGGCGCGCTGAAAAAACCAGATAACTCATACACACAGACGGACCAAGAAACTAGTAAGGTACTTCTTGAAACGCATTTCCCGGACTGTAACCTCCTTGAAGACAGAACGTGGGCGGCCGAATCAAGATGGCCCCCTACCGAACAAGACTGGTCTACAGCTCGGAAAATAGTGACAGAGGATCGGATAATGTGGGCTGTGGAGACCTTCCAACCATACAAATCCGCAGGACTTGATGGAATCTTCCCAGGACTATTACAATGGGGAAAGGGTGTCCTGACACCATGGTTGTTAGTAATCTACCAAGCCTGCATTGCACACAGATACGTACCCCTCGCATGGCGCGAGGTGAAGGTCATTTTCATCCCCAAACCGGGAAAAACGGACTATACACAACCCAAAGCCTACAGACCAATAAGCCTGACATCCTTTCTACTGAAATCCCTGGAGAGGCTTTGCGACAGATACATCCGGGATGGACCACTGCGTAAGTTCCCGCTCCACAGTCAACAACACGCCTACTCCAAGGGGAAATCAACAGAATCAGCTTTGCACAGCGTAGTATCAAAGATCGAATGTGCAATAAACCACAAATGCTCCTCACTAGCTGTCTTCATCGACATAGAGGGCGCTTTTGATAAAACCATGTTTAAAAGCATTAGCACAGCCCTCGGAAGGCACGGCGTGGATACGACCCTGAGAAGCTGGATTACAACTATGCTCAAGCAGAGAGCTGTACAGGTCACCATAAATAACACAACTCGGGCCATCGTTGCGAAAGGCTGCCCTCAAGGGGGCGTCCTCTCACCGCTGCTATGGAACCTTGTTGCAGACACCCTAGTAAGGAAACTCAACAATGAAGGATACTTTACCGTTGGTTACGCTGACGACATAACCATAATAATAAACGGAAAACATGAAAACACGCTATGCAATCTCATGCGGCAGGCCTTAAGAATAGTAGAGGACTGGTGCAAAGAGTATCAGCTAGCAGTGAACCCCACCAAAACCGAACTTGTTCTTTTTACCAAAAAGAGAAAGTTGCCACCATTAGAACTACCACGTTTCTTTGGAACCACCCTAAGCCTTTCAACTGAAACCAAATACCTGGGCATCTATTTGGACAAGCAGCTGAACTGGGCGAAACACACTGAATATACCACCACAAAAGCCAGTATTTGCATGTGGCAATGCAAACGCATGCTAGGCAGGAACTGGGGCATCAGTCCCGGTATAACACACTGGCTATACACTACAGTTATCAGACCAATAATTACTTATGGCTCATTAGTCTGGTGGCCCAGGACCGACCTGAGCTCAGCACAGAAATACCTCGAAAAGCTGCAGCGACTCGCCTGTGTGGCAGTCACAAGCAGTATGAAAACTGCTCCCACTGCGGCCCTGCAGGCAATGCTGGGACTGCCACCATTACACCTTATAGTGCGGGAAGTGGCGGCCCTGGCGGCTCTCAGGCTCAGGACATCTGGCACTTTAAGAACAGACTCCAGAATCAAGCACACGCGCATCATGGAGGACGCTGTTGGACTGCAACCCATGATGATTTCACCCAACGACAAAGCCCAAAAGACACACCATTTCCAGAAGCACTACAATATAGTTCTGGAGCAGGAAATGGACGATCACTCGGGTCCCAAAGAGCTGAGAATATACACTGACGGATCAAAGACAAGCGACGGAACCGGTATCGGAGTTTACTCCGACGATCTTAACATCAAAATATCCAGACCCTTGGGTAAACTCAACACCGTCTACCAGGCGGAATGTATGGGCATTATCTTAGCGGTCCACGCCATAGAAGCCAGGAGAGTCACGAACACCAATATTCGCATACTCTCTGACAGCGCCTCAGTCCTCCAATCCCTAGGGAAATATTATACTACCTCGAAACTTATACAAGAATGTCACATTGCATTGGAACGCATCACGGTGACCAACCGCAACACTGTGACGCTGCAATGGATTAAAGGACACAGCGGATCACTAGGGAACGATGCTGCCGATATGCTGGCCAGGAGAGGTTCTGGTGCAGTGGCGGCTGGACCCGAACCCATAGTACCGCTCCCATTCACCCAGTTGCGAACATGGCTTCAAGAACACACACACAAGCAGGCGGAACGCTGGTGGGCCTTGGCACCAGGCTGCAGGCAATCCAGGGAAGCTATGCCATCCCTAAACAAGAAACTGACCAGTCGCCTTCTGCGGCTGAATAGGTGCAGCCTGCGAATGGTAGCGGGGACCATCACCGGGCACTGCCCATTAAACAAACACTTATACACCATAGGCATTACGGACAGTCCTCTATGCAGAGCATGCATGGAACAGGAGGAAACTGTATCGCATGTACTTCTCGAGTGCACAGGCGTTACCGAAATACGGAACCAAACGATAGGAACACAAAGCTCGCTCACAGACATCTTGAACACACCAGGTAAACTGATCTGCTTCTGGAGGGAGGTTGGCTGGTTGGATTAATTTTGGCCGCCATGGCTCACGCACAATGGTCCAACATCAGGACTAAGTGCGGAAACCATATCCTGATAGATAGATAGAAGAGTGTGTCAAACTCAAAGACTCCACTGATAAGGATTTTGAACAAATCTCATTTTTGTATCAAATTGAAACTTTTTTTAAAAAATTTCTTGTTCGACCCCCAAAAAATAAGTTAAACTCAAACTCAAAGTATTAATTTCAAATAAACCATTTACAACACTTTTGATATGCCAAGGTCAGTCGTCAGTCAAAAACATGGAAGCTATTTGCACGTTCCAAAGCGTATATCTCTATCGAGAAGAATGTGCAAGAAACTCCACAAATACTCTTTTAAAAACAATAAATTGTGAAAATTTTATGTTTACATCATGTTTAAATTAAAAGTTTTGTTTAAATTTTGTTTAATACATATGAGTACGATGTAAAAAACGAGCAAGATAAAAGCGTCAAAAAAAAAAACTAACGATTCAAAGAAATTATTGAAATAAACCGGACTGGTAATGACCAGTCCGGTTTATTTCAATTATTTGATGTCTCAGCTGCCATCAGCTGAGAAATGGCCAGTCCTAACCGACGGCGCCCGTTCACGAACATGACGCGTGCGCCATTCGTCTCGACATTTTACAGGGAGCCAAATACATACCAAATATATACTTAGTGGTACCTGCGTACCACTAAAAAGTGAAAAAAAAACTCTTTAACAAAAAAATATAACCGACTTCCAAAAACAAAACACTACAAAGTAAAAAAATAACTTTAATTTCGGAAGTCAGTGTACAAAAACGAAATAATCAAAAACACCGACTTCCGAAATTAAAGTTATTGTTTGCTTTGTAGTGTTTTAGTTTTTGGAAGGCGGTTTTATTTTTTTGTTTTCAAATAAGTCGATTAAATAGCACGACATACAGTTCGCGTCAGCGTGGCTTGCCCCTCGGAAGTAAGGTTTGAGTGAAGTTCGCGCAGGTGCAATCGCGTAAAAAAGTGTTACGTTCCTAAAATATATTTTTGTTTATACGTATTATACTATAAACAAGTAACAAAGACTACCAGTAATAATAAAATATCAGAAAGTAACACAACAAACACATACACCACAAGAACACAAATCAAACTGTAAGAAATAACCAAAATAAATCATTAAAAACAATAACAACCTGTAACACTTATCGCATCCACAGTCGTATTGCATCGAGCAAGCGGGACACGCTTATGCATCGAACGTATACGAGCGAGTGAGATGCCTTTACACCCGCGCGCTGCGCATGCGCGAGCTACCCGCGCATGCGCGGTTGTATGTTTGTTGTCAAATTGACGTCCTGCGCAGCCGATTGCGGCGTACTTTGTGGAGGCCATCAGGTGAGATAGTGGTCAAACGCGTGCCTATCAATAGTAAAAAAAAAAAAAAAAAAAGGCAAGCTTGCGTGACGGGAACTGTACATGTAGTAAGAAAAGCCAGCGGTAAAACAAATGACAGTTTACAGAAGAGCTACAAAAATGAATCAAAGCATTGCCCAAATAATAACAACTCGGCAGCTGTTGGGCATTAAATACTAAATGCTGGTTTTTATTTGACACCCCGTAGAAATAAGCAAATAATATCATCGTTATCATTTTAAATTTGTTTTTGAAGTTAGGTCAGTATCCCAACCGATGGAAAATCACTAGAGTGATCCAAGTCCCGAAGGGAGGTTCGGGAACTGATGTTAATGCCTACCGACCGGTGGCAGTGCTGTCGGTGTTTGCTAAGGTGTTTGAGTCGGTATTGCACAAATGTATTTCTGGCCAAGTTAGTTCTCGCCTGACTGACGCTCAACACGGTTTCCGGACTAGTCGAGGTACAGGGAGTAACTTGTTGTCTTTCATGACATAAATGGCGCCTGTCGTGGACGCTGGGGGACAGGTGGACACTGCGTACTTCGACTTTCAGAAGGCGTTCGACACCGTCGACAACAATGTGCTGTTGGCTAAGTTTGTGGCATTTGGTTTCACACCGCACCTTCTCAAATTCTTCGCGAACTACCTTGGCGATCGCCGGCAGTACGTCGAATATGGTGGATATGTCTCCATACCTTATTTCACGTTTTCGGGTGTGAGTCAGGGTAGCAACATTGGTCCATAAGGCTTCATTCTGATGGTCAATGATCTCCCAGAAGTCGTAAAGGAGGCGAAGTGTCTGCTTTTCGCAGACGACCTCAAGTTGTTCCTGTCTGTAGCACATACTTTGGACTGTGAACGGCTTCAACAGGATATTGATAGGGTAGTGCAGTGGAGTGTAGATAATAAGTTAAGTTTTAATATTTACAAATGCAGTATTATGAGCTACACTCGCGCGTGGGAACCTCTGCTACATCAGTATGAGATGAAAGCCGCGGTTATGTCATGAGTCACGCATGTGCGCAACTTGGGGGTGGAGATGGTTCCAGAGTTAAGGTTTCGTGAGCATATCTTAGACATATGCGGCAAGTCCTTCCGAAATCTTGGATTTATACTTAGGCAGTGCAAAGGCTTTCAGAATACGGCAGTGGTTAGAGTCATGTACAGTCTGTTGTCAACATTATCTGATCCACCCTAAAAACAAACGAATATGGACCCTCTGCTTGTTACATTAAGATTCATTCAATTTATATGAAATTAACAGACAAGTGCTCGAGGACTCGATGAACATATACAATAATAATACAGACACGCAAATTTGATCTTTAACACGTAACGTTAAGGTAAACCCACCCAACATTTTCGGAGCCACCGGCATTATGTATCATTTTGTTAAGCTATTTTAATCATTATCTCGTCGATTTTACAGTTGAAAAGCTTTTAAGTAACTCTATACAATTACAACCCAATCTTTAATTTCGCGTATTCTCGACAAGTTCTTGTGGCTTAGCGGTTTGATGCTGGATTGGCGACGAACAACATGTGGGTTCGAAAACACAGTCCACATAGTATTAGTTCCTTTTTTAATTAGTTGTAATGACAATCAATTAAAAAAGGAACTACAATATTGTTTGCATTATTAAAGAACGACCAATATGATTTACGCCTAATAACTTATCTTGTAAACAGGTGGGTAAATTAAAAAAACTTTAAGTTTCGAGAATTTGAATTTACCAAGAATGGTTGGATACGAAGTAAAGCATACATTTGCTTTGTGAGGTAGATAATAAATTCATATAAGTGACAAAAGTTACACTACGATTAATAACAGTGACTGCGCACACACATTTTGTAAATCGTTCCACATAACTCGTTAGCAATTTGGTGTAAAAAGGCATCATGTCGCAACTTGATGACTATACCAAACATAAAATCATATTTTTACGTGAGCAGAATGTTGGAATTAGAGAGATTGGTCGTCGACTTAATATAGCAGTAAGTGTTTTTTTTATACCTATTTTATTTTATTGATGGTGATTAACGCGTAGTTTACCCCTTACAAGTTACATACACGGTTCCAAAAATGTTTTTTTTTTGTTTTAGAGAAATACGGTCAGGCTATGGCTAAGACGTTATGAAGACAATGGAAATATTCAGCGGATTCGTCCAGGAGTAAAAGCCATCAAATATAGTCCCGAATTCGAACGCCACCGGGCTATTGTTTCAAGCCATGTTGATAATCCATTTTTGCCCATTCGTGTAACCGCAATAAACCACAATATTTCAGTGGAAACAGTGAGAAGGCATTTACACGCTGCTGGGATAAGGAATTATAAACTGGCACTGAAAATTGCATTAACACCTGCTCACCGCGAAGAAAGGGTCCGTTTTGGCCAGGAAAATTTAAATTTTAATTGGGAAGAAAATGTTGTAATCTTCACTGATGAAAAATCATTTAAATCGGACAAAGATGGACGTAAAATCTTATGGCGAAGGAAAGGAGAACGCTACAATGAGAAGTGCTTGCTACCTTGTAGAACCAGCGGTAGAATAACCCTGGGCTACTGGGGCTGGATGTCGTCTATGGGACCTGGTGAATTGGTGGAAGTTGGTGGTAGGTTTTTACAGTAGTTTGTATTTGGAGATTCTGCGTGACGTCATGCTGCCGACTGTGCGAATTGCCTATCCAACATCATATATTTATTTCATGCACGATAACTGATCCATCCACCGTGCAGGCATTGAGCAGGATTGGTTAGCTGCTCAAGAAGGTGTGACAGTTATTAATTGGTCATCTAAAAGTCCTGATTTGAACCCTATAGAAAATCTATGGGGTCAAATGGTTTTAAATTGGGACACAACGGAATTGCGAAACAAACACCACTTGGCTGAGATCGTGACATCGACTTGGGAGCACATGAGAGGCAAAGATTTGTGTTGGAATATGGTGCGCGGTATGCGTAGCGGCTTACAGCAAGTTATAGCAGGGGACGGTGCGCCAATCCGCTACTAATTAATCTAGTGTCTAGGCATTTTTAAACACACCATGTAAGTAAATGCTCAATGGATTGACTGCTTAACCATTAAAATGTTGCTGATTATATGGTGATGATGTTGTTATAATTAGATTTACGAACGTAGATAAGGATGAACATCGCACTACCTTAGTGACCGCAAGACCAACTCAACTCTTATAAGGCACATTAAAATTTGATCTTAGTTGTAATCTCTAGACGCAATATTCTAAACAATTTGAACCATATAGTATACTTTCATAAAGTTTATTCTTGCACAGCACAAGCAGCCAACCTTCTCCTCGTGCAAATAGATTATTTTGTATTTTAAAATAATCACTCCATTGAGACATCATAATAAAAAAAAAACAACCTATAAAATAGAAAATAAAAATTGTAAAGAGACGTTGTTTTTACAATTTAGTAAGGTAAGGTAAAATATGTTTGCGCGTAATCACTGCATACCCTTAGTAGCATTTGAATACCAGTTTTATAATGAATACAAATATTTATTTTTTATTTACCCACTTATTACAAGTTATGCGAAAATATTACCATTTTAGAAAATTTATAATTGAAGGTAATCCGTCTATAGTTCTTTACAATAATACAAGAAATAGTTTTGGAATAAATTCTTAATTGAAAGCAAAACAACATCTTCGTCGCAGGATTTGATCTCGCAACTTGTTTTTCTCAGTCTTATACACAGACCACGAGACCAGAATTACTTGAACGCAATTATGAAAACAAGCTATTACACTAATTATATTATAACAAGTAGTTATAACTTAAAACCTAATGCTAACGTTTTAAAGATCAAATTTGCGTGTCTGTATTATTATTGTATTTGTTCATCAAGTCCTCGAACACTTGTCTGATAAGCTCGTATAAATTTAATAAACCTTACTCTCAGAGGGTCCAAATTTGTTTGTTTTTAGGGTGGGTCAGATAATGTTGACAACAGACTGTACAATGCGCTGGTACGGAGCCATCCTGAAACGAGTGCTATCGTTTGGAACCCCCATGAGGCTAAGTACAGGGTTATGGTGGAAAGAATCCAAAACCAATTTACTCGGTTTTTGTATAATAAGCAGTACGGCGTCTATCCGTTCTTCCCGCTCATGTACCCGAGTCTTTTCGTAATTGGGATGGTAGGGTACAGCAGGCTGGCGGTGCGGAGGGACGTCGCTCTGTTTAGCTTCGTGTTCCGGGTGATGCGCGGTTGGCTTCACCACCCCGATCTGTTAGCAGAGCTGGGACTGCGCGCGCCGCCCGGCTGTGGGGGCGCACGTCGCCTCACGCCTACGCTACTGGAGCCATCCTCTAGGACTAACCTTAACAAGTTTACCCCCTTATCACGCGCCTTAAGATTTTTAAACATTATTTCGGAAGAAGTAGATATATTTCACTGCAGCCTGACGAAGTTCACAGTTTCTTTTTAAATTGTATTTTTTGTTTGTTATAAGCATTTGTGATAGCATCGAATTGGCGATATGTAAGCTGTTAAGGTGTTATTTACATTATTTTAAATAAATAATAAATAAATAAATTATATCAGCCAAAAGACGTCTAGTGCTGGACATAAGCCTCTTAAACGTCACCACAACGACCAGTTTTGCGCGTCTTGCATCCATCGGCTACCTACCCTTGTGGGAGGCCTTCCAGCGTTGCATCTTCCGGTACGTGGTCACCACCCCATCCCCACACCCGACGGGAAAATTAAAAAGAGAGAATATACTTACAGCTCCCACTAGCGTGATTCTCTGAATGGTCGTTAACGATGCCGTTTCAGTTCTGATGAAGGCAACATGCAAAATGTAAGCGCTGAACGACAACCGACCGATGAATGTGAAGGGTCGCCATTCCAGGATTGGCCGGTACAAACCTGTTAGAAAATAATTAATTAATTTATCATAATAATTATACTTTATTGCACACCTCATGACAAGCACAGGAAAAACGCTTATAAGAACTAGTGTCCAATGGGCGGTCTTATCGCAAAGGGCAATGTATGGTAAAAGTGAATTATATGGAGACACTTGGTCTTGTATCGTACCTCGTAAGGTTATTGCAAATACTATATAAACTTATGTAAATAAAAGAATGCTATAATTGAGACGTTATGTGCTCTTCAAAAAAATTTACTTCAGTTGCCTTTAAAAATGTGAAAATTGTTTTTTTTTTTATTGTTGATTAGTTTTATATACCTGTGTCTGTAATTAATATACTTGTTTTATTTCTTTCGTTAATTTTAATATGTCTGTGTCAAGTAAGCATAAAAATAAACGTAAACTGGGTTGTAAATTCCACCTGTTGGTTTATTAATAATTTAGATGCACATTTTCCAAAAGGATGACATAAAATAAACAAATTTAACAATGTACCTTCAAATTGAATAATAACTCCAGCTAAAACAATAGCTATAACAATGGCGAAGGCAGGTTTTTGCAGAGCAGCATACAGTAAGTTAATGTACAGGGGCGGCGGGGGACCATCAGCAAAGAAAATAAACCCAGACCAGCACACGAACACACCCACGAGAAATAAAGACCAGTACAGGTACCGGTACTTCTGTAAAAAAACAAAACTATGCATAACATGCAAGCAAATGGTAGAGGAATTGATAAAGAGAGAGAAAATAAACACTTATATCACCTACGCTGTGAGTCACTACACAAAGCATTACACCTAAGCAGTAATATCAAAGGTAGCATGACGAAATTGTTCCAGGTTTCTAAGGATACTTTTAAACGGATATCGATGTCATTAGTTATTCACATGTTGCAATACAACTCATCACAAAACATTGTATTGAGAAGATTATTTCTAAAAGAAGCAACAAAATGAAACCAATGCAGTAAAATTTATTACTCCTCAAAAAGTTATTTTTCGAATACCAATCCGTAACCATGCAGAGACAGCGGTCTCTAATAATGAAGACTACTAAGGGCAGTAATAATTTATATCTTCTTTAAAAATAAGATAGGTATCATCAACAAAGTATACTTAATCACAGACAGTCTTTAAGACAAATTGGTAAATATTTTTTTTATTTTTTATTTTCTAATTTGTTGTCAAAAATAAATAATCTCAACATACAATTTATAATTTGTACCACTTACATTCAACTAGTCAAGTGAATCTTCCATTATCGATTCGAAACGTCCAAAATACAGATAAACACAAATTGTAACATATCTGTCGAGTTCAACACAGCTCAACAGTATGCTTGATAGAAAAGTCAACTAAAACAACGTTTAGAACCTTGTTTATATTTCAAGTTATTTAAAACAAGGGCTTGTGTCCCACCGCGAAGAAAAAGCACTTTGTGCGGTAAAATAAGAACCATTATTTATAAAAACCGAACGAATGCCGACCCGTAGGAAGGACGAGAAAGGAGAGAGGAGTCTCCAAGACATCATTAAGGTGTTAAAGGAGACCGACTCGGACGACGTGCCGACTTTCGTGGCGAAGGACTTGCGCAAGCTGCCCCCGTCACATTCGACCACGTCGACGTCACCAGGCTGCTGCGGGACATCACGACCCGGAGATCAAGCTTGGCTGAAGTGCAATTGAAGTTGGAAACATCGCAATCTACCATCAGTGATCTACGTACCGAGGTAGTAGATTTACGCAATACGATACGTAGGTCACACAAGGCAACTACCAACGTCAACACGCGTCACGGCGCGGTCAATGCATCGTAGCTGAGTTTCATGTCAGCGAAATTGGACTCATCGCCGGCTGCCGTCACTGCGAGAGATGCAAAAGTGCGCCCCGCTCTCCCCGCATTCCCCGTCGTTGGAGCGCCGACGAATGTTAGCACGAAATTTTCGGCACGTGCTTACTCGGCTGCCGTTATGGCTACTCCATCAAAACAACAGCGGCAACCTAAGAAAGCGAGGGATGCCCAGATTCCCTTCAATCTCGTTCGAAGCTCGTTACCAGTGGGAACAAACCAAGGACAGGCCGATGAAGAAGGCTTCATTCGACGTGTGGTGAAGAAGAAGAAAAAGCCGATTAGTCGCAATCAGTGTGGTACTGCATTGACCGAACCAAACATGTTGCTGCGTCCTGCATTCCAACGCCGCAGCTGTACGTGCCACGTCTGGATCACACGATGGAGCTACTGAAGGTAACTGAAACCTTCAGTAGTGCCATCAGGAAATATCAAACTGTCGCCCTGAAATATTCCCCGTTTTATCCATACAGGTTCATCATTCGCCTGAATTGGTCGACATCCTGGATAGCAAAAGACTGTATTCCATTGCTTCATATATGACTAACGGAAGGTGCGTAGAGTTGTATCCATTTTGTACAACTCTAGAACTTTCATGAGCCATGTATGTGGCACAGAATCATACATGGCTTGAATCTTCTTGTAATCTATCCAACATGTCAACAAATCCTTACGGGATCGACGAACCTGTTGGCTAATGGCCATGTCTATGAGGGGAAGCTCCTTAGTACCGCGGGACCCCGTCCCACATCCATTCTGAGAGGCAGACATAATTGAGTTAGTTTCAATGTGCTCATTAATCTTCACTCTCAGTATGGATGTAAGAAAATTATAGACCGTCGATAAACAAGTAAATGGTCTATAGTTCTTGGGTTCTGGGTGTATATCTCTGGCCTGTCACACTTTGTTCAGGTCGCTGCCAAGCTCTATATACCCACCTCTCATCGCTCTGGAACATGTGATTCTGCGAGTATCGGTCAACCCGCCGCTTATACCACCGAATACGGTTTGCCCATGCACAAACTTTCTGCTTCAGGAAGTCGATGCGCTCCGTGAAACGGGACGTGTAATCTCGAGGGCTGATATCAGTCCCTGAAAACGCCCGTCTCACAAAGCGCATCACGCGTGGCTGTGTGTTGCCCTCCCTGAAGCAGTATAGTTATCGATACGCCACTCGATTCTACAATCCAGGCTGGTGCAGCAGGTTTTATGAAATGAAAACTGTTTATTCTGGTCATTTACACCCATTTCAATACAATTAAAATCACACACAAAAATAAATTAAATTCACGGTTGGTTCAAGGTCCTGGAACAAAGACGGCATCCTAACATGGTACGAATTAGCGCAGTAGTGCTGGAGTTCCCCTTCTGTAGCCCCGTAATATGCGCGCATGACGTTCTCGTTTATAGACTGAGTCCATTTCATGCGCTGCACATAACCACCGGCGGTGGGGACCCGGCTGGGGGCCGGTTGGCCTCTAGGTCCCAAGCCCCTCGTTGGCTGGCCTCTCCCCTGCCGACGTACTGTTGTTGGCGACGTCGGTGGAGAGAAATACTCGTCGCTGGAGCTCGACGCAATTGCAACCGCCGGCGACACTGGTAATCCAAAGTCCGGCGGCGACGAGGCGGAGCTCAGCGACGGGTCCGGGGGTGGTGGGCATGCACGTTGCGATGCTGCTCTTATGATCATAATTTAAGGTATTTTTATTTCGGTCCTCATCATCGGTATTTTAATCATATAATTTCTTGAGTGACATGTGTCATCTGTCATCTGTCATTCGTATATGTTTTCTTCTTTTTCCATGATTTTTATTGAGTTTTTGTTGATCATAAGTTTCTAATGGTTTCGATATTCATTAAGATATGTGTAACAGCGAGCCAAGTCCCCCTAACCTCTATTGAAAAGGGAAGATCCTACGACCAGATGGTTGTTGTAACCGGGGGGCAAATGCCGAATAGATGGTTTTCGGACTGAACATATACTAATGATCAAATCGCACGGAGAACTCTGACACCCCGATGCAATATTTCATTAGTAGTTTGTTAGTAAGCGTTGCGGTTTTTTTTGTTGTGATGTAGATTTTGCTACGTTGGTTTTTGGTAGCAGCATTAACGCCGCTATATAATTATAACACCAAAACATCATAGTTCGCCATAAATAAACAAAACTTTATTTCTTTTTTAGGGGATAGAATAAGAGTTAAGTTTATTAACAGTGCATACATTTACAGACTTTGCATATTTTGTTGCACAACATTCAACATATGAGGCTTTTTCGATGTCGACAAAAATCACAAAGTACCTACAAACTCGCAAATCGGGGCCACTACCACAGGGTCTATTTATTAAGATTTATGTTAGAAGATTTTTTAGAAAGGTTACCTGGAACTGCTTAGGATCTCCACCAGACTTCTGCCAGTTGTAGATGATGTAGCCTACTGCCATGCCAATGACGCAACCAACTAGATTCGTATGCCCTTTTATGTAAATATTGTTAAATGTGGGGTCGTTTATGAATAAATTCCATGCATCGCTGAAAGTAGAAAATCATGAGATACAACTAGCAAGACCCAAAACATACATGAACAAAAAATATCCTAATAAACTTTTTTCTTGTGAATCTAAAGGAAAATAAATTGAAGATACAGCCTCAAGTTAGAGAAATGTTCATAATTCTAACTTACTCCAGATAAGGCCTCATTACACCAAACAGGTCCTGGTAATAAACGTGCAATGCGGGAATTATGAGCCCTATCACAAACAGAAGGCTCAGCACCAATTTCCTTACGAGATTAGTTCTACACAGCAAAAATATGACGACTGCGAAGATGTAGAGCTGGGTGTCTGCTGCTAAATACCTGGACAAAACAAAGAAAGCAATTAATGCCATATCGGTCATAGTCTTTTGTATTTTTAACGGGCCCCACCAGTATCGGTGGTAGAAGCGTTTTTGGACTTACAAAAGTTCATTTACATTGTTTTTAATCATTAAATTTGGATTGGTTTTTTTTTTGTGCTAGTCCCAAATTTTCAATTTTTGTTTTATTTTGTTTCTTTATTTCATCAAGAATATCCAGGCAACAGTTCGGGGTTTGGAACTGCCAGAGACAGTACGTTCCATACGTCCTGTTCTGATTTCACCCAGGTTATATAGGACTGCTTTCCCAATCTTTACCACACCTGTTTTCTCGTATAACTTGTGCAGTATAATATCGTCGACACCTAAAGCTTCTGCTGAGTTTCGCCGCAATGAGCGAAATCGGTCAGATATCAATTGTTATGTGTATTTATGGAGTACATAATACGGAGATATACAGATAGTGTGCTCACGTGCCCGCAATGTGCGATGATCTTTAAGTGTGTAATTAATAAAGAAGACTGGTTACATAAGCCATATTGGAGCTCACAAACGACAAATTCAGCAGGGCTGAAGCTATCGCTTTTGCTGAAGTCAGTCGACTCACATCATCATTATCAATATGGAAATGGTTATTACTAATAGTGAACATGCAGCCAGAATGAAAAATATTCAAATTGGTAAATAACATTAAAACGCTTTTAGATATTTACCATGTTTGCCGCATACAGTTGGACCGGTGTGTGTAATTGTTGATGTACAAGAGATTCTTCCACCAGTCGCGTCGACAATCTCTCTTTTCGTAGTTAATAATTTTCTGCAAAAAATAATTTAGTTGTGATTATTACACATAGTATGGGAGGTGGCGTTGTATTTTATTAAGTGTTTTAAAGCCAATCAACAGTCATCATATCTATAGATCTTGAATGATTATTAAGAGGACCAAAAGTCAACTGGCGCAACCGCGATGGGTATGGGTGTAGTTGGTTACAAAAATTGTAAAAAAAAACCTTTTTTTTATGAAACTGAGTTTAAAAACAGTGGTCAGTTGCGTGGTGGAGGGTGGGATATCAGTCAGCTGCTAGCATGAACTTGTAAAAAAAAAATAGGAAAATAAAGTAATAGTAAACCGAATGAAACTTAACTGGGCAATATTTTCATATTATTGAAAGTACGAAAACAACGGTCAGCTGCTAGGCTGGCGGTGGTAAGTTAGTCAGCTGACGCAGTAAAGATTGAAAATATTGGAGAATCTATCTCTAAATATGTGTAAAGGGCAATCCTTTACACATATTTAGAGATAGATTCTGGAGCCGCTTGAGCCCATAACACGGCCTTCGAGCTACCTAAGCCTCTCCTCCTAAAATAGGTCCTCGATAAATAGGTTAGCCAACACTAAAATATTTTTTCTATTCGATCCAGTAGTTCCTGAGATTAGTGCATTCAACCAAACAAACACGTCAGCTTTATAATATTATGGTGTAGATTGTGATTAAAATAATAAAAGATAATAACAATAATCACGAATAAAAAATATGTTGGCGACGAGACCCCAATCTGCGCCCCAGGGTTCAAGTAGTGGTAGGGGACAACGATGTAGCATGTAGAATATTTTGTATGGAGACAGATTAAAATTCCAAATAGATTATGTTTTTATTGTTTTCTAATTTATTAGTATTTTAGAGATAGCGGTACAGAGAGTAAAGTCCCGCATACCCCCCCCCCCCCATTGAAAAAGGAGGATCCTCCAACCAGGTGGCTGTTGTGCCTGGCGAGCTACTGCCCCATAGTTGATATTTGGGCTGATGTATATGTTCAAATCGCACGGTAAACTCTGCTTGCGCGAAGCAGGATTTCAACGTTGTAGTTCGCTGCTAGTCGGATTGATGGCGTCGCGGATTTGCTTCGTTGTTTTTTCTTGTGGCGGCATTGATGCCGCTACAGTATTATTAATACTGATTGTTGTTAATAGATAAATATGAACTAAACTATGAAAACGTATTAAAACTATGTCTATACGAAGTATCCTGTACAGGTATAAAATAACTTCTGAGAGAGAGAAGAGATGCTCAAATATTAAAAAAAAACTTACCATCCAATAAGGTGCTCCTGATACAAGCCTCGCAAACCAAGTGGTTGTCAATCCCAAGACAAGGGCGTATGATGGCGTCAATCTGCAATAAACAAAGCAAAAATGTATAAAATGCTGTCGGTTTAAGGATCTGCCTCTTGTCCTATACTAAGGACTAGCACTTTGTCGGCGACTTTGGATGCGCAGTTTTTTTTTGGTATTCGTCATTATTGGCGCAAATAAACGGTTTTCTTTCTTTCATTATCTGCTCAGATTTAGAACAAAGAGTTTTTCCCCTTTTTTACACCTTTTAAGATTGAATTTTTGAATATTCCTTCTTAGTGCTAATCTAAATCGTAAAGGAAGCCTTGTGAAAAACTTCATGTTCCTAGTTCTAGAAGTTTCCGCTGTGCGGAAAATTTTAGCCAGTCAGTTTCTCTTTTATATACATTTTAGCTTCTACCCGCGGCCTCTCTCGCGCGAAGTGTTTTAATTACCACTTTGCAGCTTTCATAGGCAAGATCTCTAGATTGGTTTTGAATTCGTGTTACCAGTATATTTTCAAATCACATCAAAATGTGTAATCCCTCTCTGCTTGCGTCTGTATTTTCAAACGCTTACAACCATAATCTCTTCAAAGTTAGAATGAACAGGCTCCTTCTGAAAGCTCGCTCCATCGTAGACTTTGCCTCTAGTCTGTCATCTCTAACCTAGACTAGAGTCAAGAGCAAACCCATCACTAATAGAAAAAAGATCCACAAGTATCAGGAGATCAAAAACATGTCAGTTTTTCCGAGGCTGAAAATGTGAGCGATAAGATTCACAAGTAGCAGGAGACCAGAAACATACGAGTACCGAAGTATTTTCGGAGCTGGAATTATGAGCGGTAAAAATTACGCAACGACCAGAATAGCAGAATTATGAAATTGATTTTTTATTTAGTGACTGGGCAACTCTAGGGAAAAACTATATGAACTGGATCGCAAAAGCAATATACGAATAATGAAAACTTTCATAAGTGTGTTGCGAAATATGTAAAAGTGTATGTAAAACAGCAAAAGCTCTGCAAATCGGTAATTTAATAAAATCAGCTGACAACAAAATTTAAAACTATCTGGAAAATAATAAATAAAAACAGGTAGAAAGTGTTTCTTTCTACCTGTTTCATTATTTATTATTGAAACTAAATTTAATCTAAATACTCGTGGCCAATACCCAATAAACTCAAATGCAGAGGTAGTCAGGAATTTGAAAATTTCTTTGCTAATATTTATCTTCTAATATTTCTACAGAAACTCTAAACTCGTCATCTGCGCACTCTGCTGCCTTACTTAGAAATAATGTGAAGGTATGTCCATCCGAATTTAAGTATTAACAATTATAAACCCCCATAATAAAAGCTTTTAAGGATCTTAAAATTAAATCAACAGAAGATCTTTGGGGTATGCCTGTTAAAATCTGTAGATCTGTCATTGAAACTATTGCCCCCTACTTAGCTAACACTTATGAAACACAGTAAAGTAGTTCCATTGGTAAAATCGGTTGATAGTCAAGAACCTAATAATTGACAGGCTTGTCTCAATTCTGCCAGTCTTCAGTAAGGTGTTTGAAAAGTTAGTGCTTAATCAAATGTTACTACACTTTAATAAAAACTCCATATTTCATGAAACAGTTTGGTTTCACTAAAGGGCGCTGAACAACGCCGGCGTTACCCTCATAAAGAACGTCTTTACTGCCTGGAAAGAATTGCAAGACGCCATTGGAATCTGTGACCTCTCGAAGGCGTTCGATTGCGTTAAGCATAAGACACTGTTGTTGAAACTTGAGCACTATGGGATTCGAAATATAGCCCTTGAGTTACTTAGCTTATACTTGACTGACATACAGGTTAAAGTTCAAGTAAGCGGTGTAAACTCACTAAGACCTGAAATGACAATAGGTGTTCCTCAAGGCTCAATATTGGGTCCATTCCTTTTTCAAGTTTACATAAATGATTTGTCTCAATTACTTTAAAATCAACCAAAGTTGGTGTTATTCGCGGATGACATATAAATGATATGTAAAATAAAGCGAGGTCCCAAAATCTTGACGTCGTCAGTAACTCTATTCTTCAGGTCCAAAATTGATATACGTTAAACAACCGCCTATGCTGTCAGGAAGATAAGACAGTTAACAGACGTTGAAACTGCACGTTTGGTCCATTTTAGACACTTCCACAGCATTATGTCGCACGGTATTTTTCTGTGGGGTCGTGCTGCTGAAATTAAATCCATATCTATTTTACAGAAAAAGATGTCAGAAGCCTTTTATAATCTGCATCGCCGTGATTCTCTAAGGGAACTTTTTAAAAAGATTAATATTATTATAGTCCCTCGCCAATTCATATATGAAAATATTATATGTGTACGGAAAAAAGGTCTTTTATTTAGTAAAATTAGTGATAGACATAATATTAGTACTAAAAATAAAGATAATTAGATCAATCATTATATAGATTAGTTAAAGTACACACATACACATCTTTAATATGGGGTACTGTGTTAAATGTTACAATAAAATACCTTGTGATATATTAGAACTAAATAAAAGAAAATTTAAAACCCATATTAAAAATACACACTTTGTAATCAAGTCAATTATTAAATTAGAAGATTACATTCAGGATAAAAATGCTTGGAAACATGCTGGTCCTGCTCCATAGGACAATTAATGGTGTAGACAAAATCAAACCGTTTGGTTTATATATTAACTTTATAGATAATAGGTACCTTTTTTTTGGTCTGCTAACTAATGGTTCCAATTTTTGTAAATATGTGAGTACCATGTACAGACGCCAGCAAAAGTCGATAAGAATTCTCACAACGTATTAGTTTGACGTTTAGTTTGACTTACAACCTTCTGTTTTCAAGTTTTCGCCAACAAAAACACAAACAAAGTTGATTTCATCAACTTAGCATAAGTCAAGATAGCCCAGTGGTATAGAGCACACAGATTGAAGTGCAAATCAGTGTGTCGCAAGTTCAAATCCCACGCAATTGTTGACTTTTTGTAAGTTCTTACCCGATTAGAAGTTATGGATTAGCATTACATATTCGTATATTAAATTATTCTTTAACTTGTTCACACTTTTCTTAGAGTTAGAAAGGTAGATCACAAAAAAACTAAATAAAGAATTAGATTTCTGCGAGGGTTTTAACTTGACCGAAATTAACTGTCGTTTGGTTGTATTTGTTGGTTAGTGATGTGTGGTTAACAGTATTGAAATATTCGCAAATTGCAGGCTAATATTAGTATTGAAGTGAGGGCGACTATCATTGGGCTGCGTAAAAGTGGTCTTAATAAAACACAAATATCTGAAGAAACCGGACCGAATGTGAGTACAATAGCTATTAATGAATTATAACTTTATTATAAATTAATCTTCTAATTAAAATGTATGCCATTTATGAATCCATCCATCGTATCTTTATGAGGCTTAAAAGAGAAATACATGAATCGTTGGGTTTATTGGATTGGTTATTGGATTTATAAATGCAGAGATATATTTTAAAAATATATTCAATAATTATGATTATTAACATTTTATATAATGAAAATGAAGTCAAGTAGGTATAGCTGCCTAATATATTTTTTTTTGTTTTAGGAAAATACTGTTAGTCTTTGGATAAAAAGATATGAGGAAGAAAGTAGCCTTGCTAGTCGAAAGAGAAGTGGGAGACCGAAGCTTATTAGTGAGGCGCAGCGACGCACATGGTGGATGTATACGAAACGAATGGTTTCGCACCAACGAGACATTTTGCGGAATTATATGACACCTCGATGGATACTGTTCGCCGTGCACTTCACGCTGAAGGCGTGCATCATAGAAAACCTGCTAAAAAGCCGTACTATACAGATAGGCACAAACAAGAACGATTACTTTTCGCACGTCATTATTTAGATTTTGACTGGAATACTGCGTTATTTTCAGATGAAAAAACATTTAAATCCAGTCAAAAAGGCAGGCTTCACTTATGGCGCAAGAATAACACTCGCTGGTGTGATAACAACGTTATTCCTAACACCGAATCAGGTCGAATCACAATTTATATATGGGGATGGATGAGTGCAGCAGGACCAGGAGAACTGGCTTTCATTCCTCCACGCGCAAACAGTTCAACTTATGTGGAAGTGTTAGACTCAATTATGCTACCTACTGTGCGCAACATTTACCCAGCTGATGAGTTAGCAGAATTTCCGTTTGTCTAGGACAATTGTCCTATTCACCGAGCGAGTACTGTGCGTGAGTGGTTTCACAATCACCCGGAAGTAATTGTTATTCCATGGCCAGCGCGATCAGCCGACCTCAACCCCATAGAAAATCTATGGGGTTTTATGGTGCAAAGGTGGGACTCGCGGAATGAGAGGTCTACGGAACAATTAAAAAACCCATTGCATGGAGGTGTGGGAAAGTTTTAAAGGGAGCGAAATATGCGGTAATATTGTTGGGTCCATGCGCAAACGTCTACTTGACTGTATCGAAAATAATGGGGGTTATACAAAATATTAAGTTTTAGTAAAATCTGTCGGTGTAACTAAATGTTTAGTAGGCCATTTTATTTTAACATATCCGTGATTATTCGTTAGCAAACACTATATTATATTGTGTTTATTTTCGTTTAAAACAGCTATATCTTTTAACTTGTGCCATCGCCTTATCATAAGAATGCAGTGAACTCGCTATCAATTTTGTTGACAATAATCATGTTTCTATTTTCTTTTTTATTCTTCTACCCGCACTGTTCTAACATAATAGTTCAATTAATTTTTTCATCTAATTGACGATTATCTTGTGAGAACTAAAGTTCTTTTAACAGAAATTAAGGTTTAGTTTCAATCTTCTTTTCGTCAAGAAAATTAACAATTATTAAGTTATGACCTCAATACATTCATTGTGACGTTACATAAAAATAATATGTTTGCAAAGTCTAAATCATATATCACTTTTCAATAAATAACTGGATATTAACAATTATATTTTATTTTATTAAAATTTTAATATCCTTTCATTGTTACGTTATTCATATTATGACTAGTACACTTCCAACAAACAATCTTACACGTAACGGGGCCGTTCAAGTATTACGTAAGCACTATGGGGGGGGGGGGGGCTTTGTTTTGCTTATTTTGGATGACATGGGGGGTAGGGGAGTCTAGATGATGATTACGTCATTGGTACCTTTTTACACGAATGGCAACCCTCACATTTTCTATGCTTGAAAACGAAATGCATTTTCGGGATTCCCGCAAAAAATGCATACGTTTAGGCATTCGCTTTAGATCCGATTAGGGGAATTACCGCGCGCTATTCACTTGTCTAAATTTCCTCTATCAGTGTATTTTTTCATTTGGATACTATAGCTAGTAGACGTATTGTAAGCATAGCAAAGCAAGTTAACATTTGTGTTACCGTAATCAGTAAAATCTAATCTCTATCCTAATTTTTTATTTTTATTTTAAATTTATAATTATAACATTATAATATAAATAAAACATTTAAAATTGAAAAATGTTTACGTAAGCATTGGGGGAGGGGGTAAGAGCTTTGCTTACTTTTGCTGACAAGGGGGATGGGGGGGTAAATAATTGTAATAAATCTGCTTACGTAATATTTGAACGGCCCCAGCATAGATAGCGGTTACAAGATAACTTTTTTGTCTAGGTAACAATTCGACTTTACAATTCTCATAAATGTTTAATTTGTAAATATATAGAATAAACATTTTTATTAAACACGTATTTTTATTTCCACCTTACAACATCGAAAAGATGTAACAACTAAATAATTGCAAATTACGAATGTGATTCTTCTTGTGGTTAATAGATCACAATATCCGTAATTTGCAACTATTTAGTGCAAAAAATGCAATAGTATTTTTCATAGAAATATAAACAACAACTATATTAATATAGATTGGGATTTTTCAAAGTAAGAAATAACCGCAACGGACCGACCATGATTTGAACTCGGGCTACGTTATTTGCGAATCCAACACCTAGTTCATACGGCTACCAGCACATGACATATTTGCGCGAATTTTATGAATGCAATGGTAAGAACAAGTCGCCTCTATGACTGTGTGATGCGTATTCAATGGCACAGAAAAATAATAATGATATTTTTAAGCTCAGTGCGACTACAGTTCCTTAATGTGTGTTATCTGTGGAATGTGGATACTCATGCACGCGTACACATACGCACGGAAGTATCGTGCTCGCTCGGTTCGTAGCAATGTAATCTTTAGCGTTCTTATGGTTTTTTGCGGCCTCACTTTACTTATTTAGAAAATATATAAGTCTATCTTTGCATACTTTAGGTGCAAGGACCTCACATATATTAACAATTTTTTTGTATACCACAGCATATTGTAAAACATTTATTTCAAAAGATTAACCATTGAGTATCTTATCAGTTCTTTTCCATAAGAATCTACTCTTCCGAATGGACGGTAGAGTCACTATATTATTTTAAATGTAAATGGTGACGTTCAAAAGTGCCGCTTAATGGCATAATTGAAAAAACTTTTTGACTTTGTATTTCCGAAGTTATCTATCTATACTTTAATATATAAAGCTGAAGAGTTTGTTTAAACGCGCTAATCTCAGGGACCACTGGTCCGATTTGAAAAATTTTTCAGTGTGAGATAGCCCATATCGAGGAAGGCCACAGGCTATATATCATCACGCTAAGACCAATAGGAGCAGAGCAGACGGAGGTGCGCGGGGCAACTAGTAATTAATTTACGGTACTATTAGAGAATTGATATAGCGATGTAAATAGTTTGTACGTAGAAAATTAATTAAATAAAATAATTTTAAGACTCAACATTGTCAAAAGATAATAGTATTTTTTTAATAATTTATATGCATTTCGGATTGTTTGTGATAGTATGATAATTCACATTTTTTTTTCTATAAGGGAAGTTTTTAAGCTGTTAATGTATTAGGCTGATCGAAAAACGATATTCGGTTATTTTCGTTTCGGTGCCTATGGGTCTTAGCATGATGTTAAAGTCCTCAAGAACTCGATGTTAAAATGCAAAGATTTTTTCAAATTCGACTAGTTAGTTCCAGAGATTAGCACGTTCAAACATACAAGAAAACTCTTCAGCTTTACCAACTAACTGATTTACTTATTAAGTACTTTTGTGAATTTTATTTTCTTACCTCAAATATCTCATTATGATATGCTTTGGCAACATGCTCCAGGAAAGCGCACGTTTCTCTGAATCCATCAGCCAGTTATACACTAGTAGGAAGGACGACACCAAAAAGAATGACTGCATTATCAGTGGCCCGTTCGTAAATATTGAATAAAACTTATTTTTATACCACTGAAATTAAAATAATAAAATTCATTCAAAACTGTCCGTCTTGTATGGATGCAGATGATGGAAATAATGAATGTATAAATTAAGATAAAAATACTCACATCTTCAAAAATCTTTGGATTTGCAGTAAACACGAGGCTGGCGTAAAATGAGTGCGCTATTAAGACGAGGATTATGTTTATCGATCTGAAACAGCAGCAAAAAGTCATTAGTTAATATTTTTGCAAACATGAAGAAAATAATTGTATATATTTATATAACTGGTACTTCACCTGATACCATGAACTCCTTTCAAAGCTTTATAACGATAATCTCGTCCTTCGCCGGCAGGCGCAATAAATTTCTTCCAATTCCGAAATATTGAAAAGCAACATAGAAATCTAAGAGCTGAAAAAATTACATTTGAAATATATTAACTTCTAGTTTTTAAGATAAAAAATAACAAAAAAATTAATAAATATGGCTAACCCCATGTACTTTAAAAAGTGCAAGAGTAATATTAAAAGAAAAATCTTGTACCAGGATGCCACTCTCGGTGGAATCACTTGTAATAATTAGTATTTCTATTCAGTGGTTCATTGTATTGCAATAATTAATATAAGGAAAAAAAAATAGAAAACCAACCTCCTCGATCTTTTCCTTTTTCTAAATAGTGATCACAAAGGCTTCCGATAAGGTTAGCCAGAATTATAACGATGCAGACCACTCCAACAAAAATATCCAAATAATCGACCGGTAGATTTCTGTCACGTTTAGAACAATCAAACTCATCCGTCATTCTCGTTTTTAACTTGTACTTGTCATAAATGGTTTCGTTGGTGCATGCCTCAAGGGACAATTTTTGGTCCAGATCTGTTGCGGAAACATTGTAAAAATTATTGCATGTTTTTTTCATGCAATATCCGTAGCGCAACAGTGTGTGGTTATAGTGCTTAAAATTTGCTGAATATTCCTGTTAATAAGAGGAAAAAAAATCATCACTATCTCTCAAATAATAAGTAAATGTTTAACGAAGGAATGTGTTAAATGCAAATGATTAGTTTTGAGGTTCGAGGCTGGATTTAGTGTAGGGCCATAGTTTTAGTCACTGTGCTTAATACAAATCCTTCATCATAGGAAAAATAGGTGCCTAAAATGAATGGCTAAAACTTACTTGTATCATAGTCAAGAGCTCGCTTGGCTCATCTGAGACCAAAACAAATTCTCCAAAGCAGTACACAGAGTCGGGTTCATCAAAGCATTCTTCATAACTGTCAAGGTGAAACAACGGAGGCATGCGAGCATAATCCGTATCTGGAAAATATACACAGTTGTAAGAACAAAAAAAAACCTACGTTAAAAGAAACGCTTTGTTTAATTTGTGGTTGTAATTCGTTATAATTATTTAAAAAACAATCTGAAGATAATGATACTATTGATTAAATTATCACTGGACAAAAATAACTGTGATTATTTTTGTAAAATTAGAGAATATCAATGAAGAAAAATAAATAAACAACATCAATGTTTACATCCTCATGTTATACATAGTGCCATTTTAGTCGTCCTACAACAGCAGCCCACTTCCTCTATCCAATAAATAACTTTCAAATCAAAATTATTTAAGTGAGTAAAATAGTAAATACATTTTTTCAAGGTCAGTATTGTTATGTGATTGACAACCTACACATGTATATATATATATATATATATATATATATATATTATAAATGATATTTATGAATATATTTTTTAGCATAGCGTTTTTAGGGGATTTCATTGTTCTAATGCATTATGTATTTCTATTGTAATATTATCGTTATTAATCCTAGGGAGAATCGTTTTGCAACTGACAGCCGTCAAATTATAAAAAAAAAACTCGTTGAACATTTCTGTTGAACCATCAGTCCATAGTAGCAAGCATGATAGATTGTCCGTTTGTGTACCACTGCTACAAGGTATCAGCTGGGCCTGTCACTATGCAGCAGTGTAATTTTACAAGCATAGTTTGTATGTATATTGTTATTAACACTATGAGTCTTGGTACTTGAAATAAATGTTTATTATTATTATAATTTACTTTCAACAATTTCTTTAAAATAACATAGAATTGGGCAAAATATTTACCATTTCTTCAATGACGTCAATGTACTCAGTAATGACTGAATAGCTGGCCAGTTACAGAAGAAAAATAGATGGCAAAGCGGCAGTCCGATCTTCATTTGTTTTTTCGAGAGATTTGTATTGACACTTCGTCAGATTCAGATATGTATTTTTTTAGCTGATTCGTGTTTTTGACCGACTTCTTCAAAAACAAATAATAATAATAATATAATAATAATATTCCACACAACTATCACACAACGCCATCTAGTCCCAAGCTAAGCAGAGCTTGTGTTATGGGTACTAGACAACTGATAAACATACTTATATATTTCTAAATACATACATATTATAGATAAACTACACCCAGACACAGAACAAATGATCATGCTCATCACACAAACATTTGTCCTGGGTGGGAATCGAACCCACAACCTCTGGCATAGCAGTCAGGGTCACTAACCACTAGACCAACAGGCCAGTCAAAAAAACAAGGAGGTTCTATGTTCGGCTGCATGTTTTTTTATGTATGTTCACCGATATATACGCCAATTCTGGACCGATTTAAAAAAATCTTATTTTATTCGAAAGCCTATAAGATGGTCCCATTGTCACCAAGTTAGAATCTGGTGATGGAATGCCATGAAAATCGAGGGAAACCCTCAAATTTTTAAAGCACATACAATTTTTTTCATAAACATTCTAACGCAATTCAAATATTTGTGCCTGGTTATCATCATCTCATGTTGCTGAGCTGATGATGGAAGGTATACGTCAGAATCTGATGATGGGATCCCTTAACCGATTTGGATGATTTTTTTTGTTTTAAAAAGTATTTTATAGTACTGGTCCCATTTAAGTTTGGTGAAGATCTGATGAAGAACTTCGGAGGTAGGCAACGGATCTCTGATTTCTGTAATCGCATGTCTGTTGATTGTTTACACCAGTTCATAACATAACATCACGCCGCCGGCACGCTGTGTTTGTGGTTTCACTTTTTAGTTGGTACCTGCGTACCACTAAAAAGTGAAAAATAAAAAAAAAACTTAAAAAAAAATAAAACCAACTTCCAAAAATAAAACACTACAAAGTAAAATAACTTTAATTTCGGATGTCGGTATTCAAAAATAAAATAACCAAAAACACCGCACTTTTTGTAAAAAAAGTTTTTTATTTTCCTTATATTCGTAAAGAAAAGCACAGTGTTTACCTCGGGTGAAAGACATATTTAGTCCCTCGAACTATTGGCACCCACCTTACGAACTCATAATAATAATGACGAAGACCAAACTAAGAATGACAGTCTTTCAGGTAGTATTTTCGGATTTTACGCTTGAAGAATAATTTAGACTCAGCCTTCTTGATGTCAAGGGATAGCACATTCCAGAGTTTAATGGTAGAAATAGCGTAAGAAGTAGACAAAAACCCGGTGTGGTGAAGAGGAATATGTAGAAATTCAGGAGGAGAAATTCATTTAGATAATCAGGAGCAGGAGTGGATCGTTTATAATAGAGAAGATAATGCAGAGGGATCTGAAAGATCTCCTTTGACGGATAGGCAGCCATTTCAGCTGAGAATGGAAGGAAGAAATATGATCGTATTTACGAAGGCTGAAAATAAAACGAATATAGTTGTTAAGAAGTCGATCCAGTTTGTTTAGAAGTTTTTGGGATAGATCAGAGTAGCATATATCAGCATGATAAACTATAAATGATATCTATTTTGCAAATAGGTTACAAGTAACTCTTTTAAACGTATTTTTTTTTTACATAATACTCTAGGTGAGGCCGGCATTTCCTAGCTGACTACCCTGAGAAGAAACACCAAAACAAACTCAGAGGTCATAGTCTCTTTTGAAGTCCATACAATCGCCTTAACATATGAAAACCATGTAGGTTAATGTCTGAGGTGGCCTATTGAGGAAAGCATCACGCAAGTTTGAGTGGGCCTGTCCAGACAGTGCAAGCATTTGTCAGTTATCGTGCAGCTCAACTCAGAACTTTGAGGAGCTCAATGAGCCGACATCTGAGTAAGGACATCTGGGAAGGCCGCATAGTATACTAAAACTGCCAGACTGTCATGAAAATTATCCTTAAAATAAGGACCTTCATAAGAAATATTATTGTACGAGGACACTTGTAGATTTATTTTATTCTATGGAAGACAAAATGGCAGCCGTCGCCCAGCAGTGGGACCAAATTCTGCTAGTAAATGAAGTAAATAAATATTAATTTCACGTACCATTGAGGTTGTATATGACTGCAGCAGAACTTTGCACTAAAACAAACAATAATAATGAACCATACATTTTGTTTTTCATGCCACACACGACATTATCAATGAAATTCTGATTTAGTACTAAACACTAACAACGTATGGTCAAATTTAAACCTGTATTTGAATAAACAATCAAAGTACGAAAACAAACAAATCTTGAATTCTTATCTAAGTAATAAGTTTCTTAATTACTAAGATATGGGAGATTGCTTAAAATTATAAAACAGGAAACAACGACCAAATATTGTCGCGAGGCAATGTTCAATTACAATTTATTTATCTTATATTGTTTGCAAATTAGAACATTTGTGAATAGCTCGCTTTTAAAGATCCAAAATGTCCGGACAAGTGCGAGTCTGGTCCTTTTTTGCCTTTTGACATAGTTCAAAATTTTTAGGGTTCCTTACCGAACCCTAAAAATTTTTCACTATGTATCATGAAGACTTAGGTACCTGTTTAAGAAAATACCACCCAAGAAAGTAAGGAATATTGTTTTATTTATTTAAAACTAGTTGACAAGCGCAACTTCGTCTGCTCCGCTCTTATTGGTTTTAGCGTGATGATATCTAGCCTATAGCCTTCCTCGATAAATGGGCTATCTAACACTGAATTTTTTTTTAAATCGGACCAGTAATTTCTGAAATTAGCGCGTTCAAGCAAAGAAACAAATTAACTCTTCAGCTTTATATATAAGTACTAGTTGATCCGTGCAACTTCATCTGCGTCAAAATTTTCATTACTGCTCCGCTCCTAATAATCTTAGCGTGATGATATATAGCCTATAGCCTTCCTCGATAAATGGGCTATCTAACACTTAAATAATTTTTCAAATCAGACCAGTAGTTCCTGAGATTAGCGCGTTCAAGCAAACAAACAAACTCTCCAGCTTTATATATTAGTATATAGATAGATGTAGATTTACGAGCCCTACATAAGTAGTTCTTTATCAGACTACATTGTGATAAACTTAGGTCTGCCTAGACGGGGACAGCTAGGGCCACTGCCTGTCAGGGTTGCGGTATTTGTTCGAAAGAGTCACCGCACCTCTGGAACACAAAGGACATTAGAGGAAACACGGATGGGTTTTAGTCAGTAGAGTCTGACACTCTCTTCCGCTCCGCCCAGAGCGGAAATAATTATTTGGTGATTTCCATCCTAAAATACCAGCCCGCTGTTCACATACTGGTTGTTCGGCAGAGAGCACCACTCCTTTGCTGTGCGCATTATAAAAAACGTTTGAAAACGCTTAGTGCGAATTGGTGGAATAGCCACAAGGTAGGGATAGTAAGATGCAGTGCGTCTGGATGTCCGATGGTAGAAGGGGGCCGGTGGGATGAGGTCGTAGAGTTCTTGGGCACACCCACCGAAGTACAATCTGTAGAAGACCGACAAGCAGGCAACCTTACGTTGATGAGCCAAGCTATGTAGCTTGGCATTCACCAGTTTTACGTCGCCGATGAGCCTCTTAGCTCTGCGTTCCACCGAGTCAAGCACGGCAAGCTGATACTTAGCTGAGCCATCCCAAAGGTGGCTACAATACTCCATGCAGGATCGGACTTGTGCTTTGTACAGGGTTAAAAGCTGTCCAGGCCTAAAGTATCGCTTCACCCTATTTAGAATGCCCAGCTTTTTGGCCGCAGTTTGGGCTTTGTACTCGATGGTGGCGCCGAAGTTGAGACTGGATGGAATATTATGTCTCCTTTATAACATCTTGTTTAATCCTGCATACCCAAGCTACCTGAGCGATCGTTTCTCATTCACTCGCCGTACTGATGCGCTTTGTAGATCCCACCTCAAACATCATCTTAACTTCCCATCCCATAAATCCCATTCATATTCCCACTCCTTCTCTTTTGATGCAGTACGTTTGTGGAACTCTGAAGACTGTAAAAATATTAACATATTCAAAAGAGAATTCAAAGAGCATTATCTGTCAATAATATGATCCTGTAGGTATATTTTATAGGTATGTATTAATTTATTATAAATATATATTTGTAAATCTATTTGTGTATATTTTTTTGTATGTTTATTGTAATTAGATTTGTATTTTTATTATAAGATAATAATATGTTTAAGTTAAGTTAGTATAGTTTATTTTAAGTTTCTTTCCCTGTTTCTTTACACACTGTGTCTACTTTTCTTATCTAATTCTTCTGTCGCAGGTCTGCTGGAAGAAATGTCTGTAGAAATAAGCAGTACCTATGTGCTCTTTTCTCTGTACAAAATTTTCTTTTTAACTCTATTGTGTGTACATATATAAATAAAAAATATTGACAAAGATAAAACGCATCAAAGCTCGGGAGTTGAGGCGCGTGACATCAGAACGCGTAAAAATTATACCACGCCGTGACGTATTGAGAATTTTAAAGCGTCTTATCTTCGTCAAAAGTGGTTTACGTAACAAAAGAAAAAATACGTGTCGAATATTTTTTAGAAATCTACCTGATGGAATAATTAGATCATTTTAGTCCTCTACCCTATTCAATGTCGGATTCTGCATATACTGATTGCTTAAACCTGGGGGTCAAGAGTAAAAAGGTTACTTCTAGGCAAGTTTGCTCCATTGTCAATGAGAGGCTCGTCGCGACGAAGCTCCAAAATCTTGAACATCGACGACGAGTTGCTAGCCTATCGGTTTTTTACCGGTTGCATTTTGGGGAATGTACGACGGAATTGCACAATTAATTTCCGCCAAGCCCGTTCCATCATCGGACCACAAGACGAACGGCAAAGCGCCACCGGTACACGGTGGATATCCCACCCATACGCACAAAACGTTTTGGTAACATATTTATAATGCGTACAGCTAAGGAGTGGAATTCCCTGCCAGAGTCTGTGTTTCCTGATAGCTACAACCTGGGAGTCTTTAAGTCAAGAGTGAATAGGTTATTTCTAGGCAAGCGTGCTCCATCTTCGACCACATCATTGCTTATCATCAGGTGAGATAGTGGTCAAACGCGTGCCCATATTTAGTAGAAAAAAAAAGTGAGATTTAAGTCAAATGCAAGACTGACAAAAAAACAAAAAAAAAAATCAACCTACAATTATTATTATAATTAAATAATACAATTGGCAACTTAAAAACAGGATGCGCCTTGAAGTAACTAAACAATACACAATTATGTTCGAATTCCCATGGACAATAGATATTAAAATAATGTCATAAAAGTTTGCATTTTTTAACCATTCCATAAATAGAACCAGTTAGCATAATTGAAGTTATTATAATTTTAGTTGTTAAATTGTTATTATAAACAGCGAATTACAAGAGCATTTTATACATAATTTCATTATCGTGATTTACACAATGTAGTCATGGTGGTGCCAATTTAGTAGTCTTACAACGGCAGCCCTCTTCATCTATCCAATACATTCATTAAAATAAAATGATTATGAACATTTGGATTCTTAGAAACAATTATTCATTATCATGACGCATGACGTGTTTTGAAATATCCAGGAGTGAGCGCAGTCCAAGCTTTGTGTACTAAGGACGGCGCGGCCGTCTGAACGGCCCTGAGGTCAAAATATCTAATTCTCAAAATGTCCAACGGTGTCAAAATGTTCAAATCCCAAAATATCCCATTCTTAAAACGTCCAATTCCCAAAATGTCCAATTCTCAAAATGTCCAATAATCAAAATGTGCAATTCCCAAAATGTCCAACCTTTGAGAATCTGGTAAATTAGCTCCACTAAGAAAAAAAGAAAAAATTTAAGAATTCAAAATATGTTTATTTATTAAAAACAACTTTATTAAAAAAAAAAAACCGGCCAAGTACGAGTTGGACTCGCACACAAAGGGTTCCGTACCATAACCTTAATTTTTATTATTTGTTGTTAAAGAGGCAATAGAAATACACAATCTCTGAAAATTTCAGCTCTCTACCTATCATGGTTCTTGACATACAGCTCGCTGACAGACAGACGGACGGACGGACGGACGGACTATTAGACTGATTACTAGAGGTATTATTAAATAACACCACGCAAAGATAGAATACGAGAGAGAGAGAGAGAGTGAGTACAAATTTAATTAAAAATAAATAACTATCCTTTGATAATTATTATCCCCGACATCGTTGTTTCTGTAATGTTTCCATAGCAACCAAAACACACTGCAATTTAATGCGTTACGCCAACAACGCCAGCTATTTTATTCCCACGTCTTCTGGTACGAACATTTCAATTACTTTTCTTAATATGTATTTTTTATCTGTATTCAAATATGTAGTTGAATTTGAATTATGGACATCATCATCTGCCTAGTTTTTTCCCACTATATTGGGGTCGGCTTCCTGTTAAACCAGATTTAGCTGAATACCAGTATTTTACGCGGAGCGACTGCCTACCATATCTCCACAACCCATTAACTGGGTAACACGGTACTTCACGGCAAGACTGAATTCAGATTAACTGGCTTCTGACTATCCGTAACGACTGCCAAAGATTTACAAATGACAGCCGGGACCAACGGCTTTACGTGCTTCCCGAGGCACGGAGGAAACTCGGTATGTTAAGATGGTCATCCATCCACAGACCAACCTTGGCAAGCGTTGCTTTACCTTGAACATCGACCCGTGCGGCTGTTATTATCTAGCCACGAGCTCCTCCCGAACAAATTTTCTGTTTACGGACATAATATACCTACAGAAAATATTGGGACTGTCATTTGGCGCGGAATAGAACGGTGACATTGTTTTGATAAAACATTATTAACAGGTTGTTTCATAGTTCTAATGCATTATTTATTTTTGTTGTACTCGTATCTTAAAAAATTATTTTAAAAAAATCTCGCCTAGAGGTAGTTTATATCGGGAACATTACGTGGGCCGCGTTTGAAGAACGGCTAAAATAGCGCAACGTTTATAAAATTCTTCCTTTACTAAGTGAGTGAGCGAGTTACTAACAGACAACGCATAGCAACTACTGATCGTTGATAGCTGAAATTTGGCTATATAGCTTCTCTACTCTCCGTAGAGAAGCACTAAGAGAGTATTTCCCGTACCTTAGGAGGCTAGGAGGATTGTCCAGCCATGTATCAATGCAGTCTGAATAATCTCTAGGGTCCTGTTTAAGAAAACCGCTTTCACCCATGACTTTGCACGCGCATATCCCGTTTTTTTCCCGTTCCCGTAGGAGTTTAGGAAAATCTTCTTTTAAAGCACGACATTCCGCAGAGAACCTATATTTTGTTTTTTTTTTAACTTTTGATAGGCACGCGTTTGACCACTATCTCACCTGATGGTAAGCGATGATGTGGTCGAAGATGGAGCACGCTTGCCTAGAAATAACCTATTCACTTTTGATTTAAAACTCCCAGGTTATCAGGCTATCAGGTAACACTCTCCAAATGCCAAATTCCAGCTGATAGCAGTATTGGCTGTACGTTGTTTGTTCCTCACTCGGTCACTCATCAGTACCTAACATCAGAATTTTATAAATACTGATAAAAAAAAAAAAACAAAAGCATAACTTATTTTGAAAATGTTTGGCAACTATGCCACACTGACAGTTCAAATTAATAGAGCACTGAACTCAGCTGTTGTCTCTCTGAAAGGCGAGGGGTCATCACCCTTTTTCAAAGGACAATATTTACTGAGCTGTCAGAACTATCTAAACAGTTCAATTTAACTAATACAATACCTAATTTATTAGGTACTTACTAGTTTCTGCCAGCGGATTCGCTAGAGTGAGAGTCGAAATTTATCCCAAGGGAATAATACTCCTAAGGTGAATGCGATGGTCTAATTATAAGACTTGCTCTACTCAAATGTTAAGTTTCATCTTAATCTTTTCTGCTGTAAAGAAATTAGACAGAGTTACTTTAGCTTGTATATTAGTATATTAGGCGAAATACCAAACCGTAAACTTGTTCTTATTTTATTTTAAGTAACTACAAACGAGGTGAATAAACAGGGGTGAATTGAAACGCGATTTTCGCGTTATTTCAATGATGTTGGCAGCATCTAATGTCAATAATTTTATTAAAAAAAAATACCGTTGCTTTCTCAGAAAACCAATAATATGATATTACTACAGTCTATCCGCCGATAGTAGCTGGACGGTGTCGGCCGGTGCCGTATGATGTCGTAACAGAATAATACCATCCCATCACTTCCCGTGTGTGTCGTAAGAGTCGACTAAGGGACTCGCCAGAGAATGGGCAGCAGCGTTCTCTGTAAAACTCAACACTATGCGCTGTGATCGCCAACCGGCCTGTCAAACGTGACAATAGGGAATATGCATGCGATTTTTTTATTTGCAAAATGAAATACTTATTAGCTCTATTAAACAATCATGAAATTGTTTTTTAAATATCTTCATCAGCGATGAAGTTATAAAGCTTCAAAGATTACAATTAGAGAGAGAAGTCCGATGTAAACTTTGACGTCATCGTCTATGATGTCTATACAACTGCCATAGAAAACAGCGTTTTCGCGAGAGGGACAGATATATTTGTTTAAAATAATTAAATCTCCTTCGTTTATCGAGTAATTTTGAGTCTATTTTCACTGTTAATATTATATTTTCGTATATTTTTAGATGATAAATTTGTTTTTCATGCATATTCCCTATTATGGCAAACCCCTCCCATCTTGGGGGAGGCATATGTCCAGCAGTGGACGTCTTTCGGCTGATGTAATAATGATGATGACGACAGTCTATCTATTTTTACAACGTAAATCCCTGAAAATGTTTTGTTTCTATTTACGCCTATGTATCTATTCACCATCAAACGGTACAAAAAACAGTTAAAACATTATTTTATTTATTAAACACACAAAAATAATTACCAAACGTATATTATGATACTTAAATCTTCATTTAAAAACTTTATATAGATACCTGACTATAAATAATTGCTAAAAAAAGCAATTATTTAAAGTCTATAAAACCAAATGTGCTTTGAAACTTTATTTTAATTTTGTATAACAAATGTTGTTTCACGAGTTTAAACCCAAAAGATTACTTAAACATCGCTGTGTATTTCGATCGAAAAATATGTCAATAAAATGCGGTATGCGCTTAAGATTCCCAAGGGAATGTAGATTGTTACTTTATATATAGCTAGCATTTGTCTGTCTGTCCGCTTTATTAGTGAGCAGTTAAGATTTACGAGCTCTGGGAAAACATGGGGTATTTTTGGATTGTTCCGAGACTGCTGTTACAAAGTGGTGTTTCTTGGCTTTCTTGGCGTCGATTGGGTAAACAAAAGCCAGTACTCATGTTTATTATGTTTGCAATTAAATGTTTACTAGGTTTTCGGCAACAATTAAATACTTAATCAATATTAAAAAGTCCCGCAAGAAAGACAAGGGGGAGACGCATTGCAAAATTCTGTGAAAAAAATTGAGGTCTGCTCGACCATTTGCTTGACCCAAAACATTAAATTGACTTTCTTAATATAAAAAAAACAGAAATAAAGACTTAAAGCTGTCCTGAATCGACTTCTATTATAATGCTTTACGTTTTCTAGTAATGAAAAAACGCGTCATAATTTATTGTTTGGGTATCTACGAAGGAATATAACAGGGGAAGGTCAATGTCCTTACTGCAAGCTTATCTGGCATCTACTCTAGTTAGCCAAACAACGTCTCAGTTATGACATCGACTGTCTGCCTGAATACAAAATGGCCGCTCTTGCCTTTTGTTTTGCCACGTGTACGGAATAATGTAGTGGTTTGCTTGCAAATAATCTTGATCAATATCTTAGATGTCAGTTTATGGGTCGTTCGTGAGGACAAAGCCTCGTTTGGACGTTGATTGAGCTGCCTTGTCATATTATTTGTTTTTATTCTATGTTTTGTTTAGCCTTTTTCTGTCGTTCAATATGTTGTTGATATCTTTTTTATTCACCACCGTATCGATATTAGTAATGTTTTTTACTTTCTCGGGTCCCTCTTCCTAGAGACCCGGTCCGCGTACGAGGGGCCGAAGCCAACTCGCAGAGGCCTCTTTAGACATTTCAAATGGAATGGGACACCAACCGACGATTATCACTGTGAAAGTATACCCAAGGACAATCCCCGGTTGGAGCAGGACTATTGCAGAATATGGAAACAAAAGATGAAACGCTATGGGTTTGGCTGGTTTAGTGGACTAATAATCGTTTACTATGGAATAACTATTGGCCCCTGCCTGACCATTGACAATTAAAACGGCTTTAAAATGGCAGGGGGTGACTTGCACACTCAATAAATGGCCCCCCCGAAAAGGGTCGCTAGCACAAAGTAACGTAGCGCCAAGGGGGCAACATATCCTGAGGTGCTAGAGGAGTGGAGAGGTATACCACGGCTATCAGGACAATTCCGGAAGTACGGTCAAGATCCCTACCAGCGCCTTACTGGATTATACATCCTTCTCCCGAGCACGTTTGCTCTTGCGAATCTCCACTCAGACAGGCCGATTAAGGCAAGAGAGAGGTGGGAGCTCTGTTCCTCGTCAGTTTTTACCCCGGCCAGCCAATAAAGGCAAGCCGGAAATGAGGAACAAGAATTCTCCCTGGAGATCAGGTCCGTGGGGTCGCCAGTGAACAACAGTTCGCCACTAAACTGCCTTGCGGAATTAGTAATGTTTATTATCAAAGTCTTTACTTTAGCTTCAGCTGTCTAGTTTACAATCCAGCAAAAGTGCATCAAACGAACTCCCAGGCCCAGGATTGTCTTGAACGGCAATTCAGCCTTACTGATATACCTACTCTGGTACCTGTTCGAGACACAAGCAGAATAACACAGGTACCAAGAAGTCTTGGCTTTGTAATCGGTACAACATATTTTAATTCGAAATTTAAATATATCGTAATTTATTGACACAATCGAACAACATTAAGACAGTATATCCTCTGATTTGTGCAACATACTGTCGGCGGTCTTCCCACCCACATAATACAATTTAATTTTCTATCGAAAATACAAGCGAAAGGATTGCCAACGTGGGTTTTATGCTTTAAACTTGATTGATACATCTTATAGGTTTATCAATCAGCTATCCGGAGACACGGGTTTTTGAGAGTCATTCGATCAATCCTTTACCGCCCACGGGGAGGACTATTGACGGATCCCTGGAGAGCATTCCATGACAGATCTTTTAGAGATTTCAATTCATTCAACTCGTTTTTTGAAAGAAATTGTGATGGGAATTTAACATAATTTACTTTTGAAAGTGATTGAAGATTTAATTCAATTCAGAAGGCGACTGATATTTATTTTATTTCTTTAAAATTTCTAGGGATGGGCAAGCGTTGAGTTGATTTAATGTTGGCTAGCAGAGCGGAAATCTTTGTATTTTTCAGGAGCTTTCAAAACTGTCAAAAATACCTCTAATTGCCAGGGCAATAAATAATAATAAATGAATAATAATAATAATAATAAATAATAATAGATAAGATACAGCTATCTTGACAAGTGTTTGACATTCATTGTTGCTGTAGAGTGGGAGCTACCTACAGCTGCATTTTTTTATTTTTAGCAAAACAAAAACGTAATTACTATTCAACAAAATTATAATTCTCGTCGTAGAAACGCAATCTGAAGTACGTACTAAACTTTTGTTTGTGGTTAGATATTGCGCGATTTGATATAAAAACTTAGCCTTCCAATGTACGACTCGGTATATTTAACACAAAAAGGGTACCTTCAGGAAGCTGTTAGTAATTTCAGTATGCGACGAATTCACTAATAATTTTAAATATTATTGGATTAAAGTAATCCACACACCATTTCAATTTTTCACACACACTCACCCACACCACACACTCTCATATGCTTAAATGGTGCTAGCATGTCATTCTGTTTGTTTCTGATGTATACAATAGTCATCATCATCTGCCTAGCCTTTTCCCAACTACATTGTGGTCGGTTTCCAGTCAAACCGGATTCAGCTGAATACCAGTGTTTTACGTGGAGCGGCTGCCTAACAGACCTCCACAACCCATTAACTGGGTAACACGGTACTTCTTGGCAAGACTGGAGTCAGATTTACTGGCTTCTGACAATCCGTAACGACTGCCAAAGTTCTGCAAATGACAGCCTGGACCAACGGCTTAACGTGCTTTCCGAGGCACGGAGGAAAATCGGTATGTTAAGATGGTCACCCATCCACAGACCAACCTTGGCAAGCGTTGCTTAACCTTGAAGATCGATCTGTACGACTGTTATTCTTTAGTCACGAGCTCCTCAAATTCTCTGATGTATACAATAGCAACATTGAAAATTCGTAATTAACTGTAAGATCGATTTATTTATTTTAAGAAAAAATATTAAAAAGCTGTGGATTTTGTGATGATCATATACTATATATATTTAAATGATATGCCAATGCAAACGTTGCATCCGACACGTGTTTCTCGTCATCAAGTTGTGCTTAAAAATATTTTAGAAACTCCAAACTAACTTCAAGGTTAGCTGGTTACATAATATGATAACTTAATTTTATTATAACTTAATTATTTTATTATACTCTAAGTTTCAGCTGAAATACATGGCTGAAATGTTAGATGATCTTAATTGGTAGGTGAATAATTTGTGAAGCAATTAAAATTATGTAGAAGCAATTATGTGTGTAGGTACAGATTTCAGAGTTTCATACGTATTATGATTTACAAGGAAAGCCGCTATCCCACTGGCGTTTTACGAGCGTTGGCGTTTTTCCAACGTCTGTGCAGCGGCAAAACTGCGCAGCCACGTCAACGCGACGTTAATTTTGCGTTTTTTTGGCAACAGGGAAATCACGCCGTCCTTCTGTGTTCGTGTAGTCGCGGGCGGAACGGCGTTATTGTACCTGTTGCTGACTTTAACGTTCTCCAGTAGAAAATCGCAACGTTAACGTCTACGCAGCGTTGTCCCTGTGCAGACGTTGAGGAAACGCCAACGCTCGTAAAACACCAGTGAGATAGCGGTCTAAGAATATGTAATGGTCATACGCCTCTATTCTCTGAAATAGTAAACAGAGCTCTATTAGAACACACTTATTCGTATTATCATTTTTAAATCCCAAAAGAAATACGAGTATATTATGTGCGTGTGACTAAATCTTAATCTGCCTGACTCACCAACGAAATGATCGTATGGTGTTTGGCTGCATTTTTAGGGTTCCGTACCCAAAGGGTATCTAACGGAACCCTATTACTAAGCCTCCACTTTCCGTCCGTCCGTCCGTCTGTCTGTCAGCGGGCTGTATCTCAAGAACCTTAATAGGTAGACAGTTGAAATTTTCACAGAGTGAGTAATCGCGCGGCACTATAGCGGCGTAGTGTTGTGTTCGTGGTTGTGTCGTCAAGATATTTGTTTTTATTCGTGAACGAAATGTCTGAACAACGGCGAACACATTGTTTTGATTTAAATTTATTCTTAACGCACGATTTATTGTGGGCAAGAGAAGAAAATAAATTGCAAAACACTGCAATGCAGACGCGCGGGCGGTCACCGCTCGACTGGTTCGCACCGCTCGTTGCCCGTCCTCGCGCCGCTGCCGCACCGCTCTTTTCGAGGGTCCGTCCATTTGATTTTACTCATTACATCCCGCCGCATCCGCGCCGCCGCCGCCGCCGCCCCGCTGCCCGCAAAACTTGAGGCAGAGGCCTAACAGAAGAAGAGCCCCGGGCGTCGGGAGTCGCAAGGCGATTCTCGGCAAGTGCCTGCTGGGGCTGCGGAATCTGTTCGAAAGAGGCACTGTAGTCCTGAACGCAAAAGGCACTAGGAGGAACACTGATGGGTTTTAGTCAGTAAGAGTCTGACACTCCCTCCAGCTACACCCAGAGCGGGAGGAGTCATTTGACTGAGGTGACTCTTTCGAACAAAAACAGCAACCACCCCACTACTCCACTATTGCCCGACCTAGCAATCAGATTTTTTTGTTCATTCTACCGCTCTCAAAGATTATCCCCACCGTTTATATTCCAAAATAGCGTTACAATCCAATATTAGAGGCCAATTAATAATATAACACTTGTATCAACAAGCCATCAGCGTCGCAGTTTCAGTTTGACTTAACACAAATTGACTCAGCTCTGAGTATGTGAGTTTCAGGCGCAAATAATGAGCGTTTGAATATTAAATTAAGAGTCAATATTGCTTGAAAGTTTTTGTTTAAAGTGCAAGTGTGGACTTTATGTGTTTGGTTTTAGAGGTTATTTCAATCGAGGGGATGTTTGTTTTCTCTAAAAGTATTCCTATCCTATCCGTGCAGATAAATACTGTTTTATTTTTTTACAAGAGTATACTTAATCAATAAATAAGACTCCATAATTTAGATTTATTTTAAACAACAGTGCAAATAGCTGAAATAAGTTTTTTGTTTTTCAAATATAAACTATTTTGGGGCCAAACTCAATATAATTTTCAAAGCACTACTACAATACTTCCAATAGTCCAAGCAAGTTAGGTTTTCACCTCGGAATGAAAATAATAATAAAAATAATAGAATAAAAAAGAGTAGAGAGTAGAGAGTATATGAATAGTCGGCTATTAAGTTGTATTAACATTTATTTAGGCACCCCAAAAACTTGTCTCAAAACCTACTTATCGTAGGATGTCTCCGAAAACTGATTTTTACACATTTTTTGCAAAAATCTGGTTCCTATAGGTTTTTCGCTATTTATATTTATTACCTATCGATATTGTAGAGGATTAAATTTCCTACATCATTTGTCTCAAATTTAATGTTCCACAATATTGAACATAAATTCAAATAACAAAAAACCCATAGTAAACGAGATATATTATGCAAAAAAACGTTTTTTTTTTATCTATGCCCTTGAAAAACATTTTGAGACAAGTTGTTGGGTGTCAAAATAAAGGTTTTTACAAGTTTATAGCTGATTCCGAGATTCTTACCTAATTTTGACTAATTTGCCTGGACTACAAAAACACTCAACTGTTAGCACCTAGACACCGAAAACCGCAAAATATATTAATTATTTAACAAACGAACATTCAAGAGCAATTAAAATAAGTGAAAAAACATTCAACATAACGTCCTTGGAAAATGCTGGCAAACAAAAGGCTTGTCATTAATTTTGGAAATAAAAGGTGCAGAGTAAACGAATCTACAGTAGTTTAACTCAGTACAATATGCAATAACAATTTAAAAGGAAACTAGAAAATTGTCCTTCTCGAACAAAAAATATCTTTGAAGTAGCATCAGTACCTAGCTCAGGAAGTGGCGGGCCAAGCAGGGGTAGGTTGTGGCAAGTAGGCGCTTTACTTTTCCGATTCTTTTTGTAAAAAAAGTGAGTAAACTGTCATGTCCTAGAACTTACTGAAGATAGAACCTTTGTGGAATAGCCACCACCAGCGTCACCATATGTATTGTTTTTTTTTGTTAGAATCGCACATCATGAAATTGGTGAATATGGGTAGAATACATTTAATAATCAAAAATGTTTGCAGTATGGTGCCCTAGTGTCACGTTATCGAAATTTTTGGAGGTGTAGTCACCATCTGAGAATAATGAGCGTCGGAACGAGGTTATATGCAATAGATTAAATACAAATAATTGAGCACTGCTTTTGATTTGTTTAACCCTAACTACCCTACCTACCCTACCTACCCTACCTACCCTACCTACCCTACCTACCCTACCTACCCTACCTACCCTACCTACCCTACCTACCCTCCCTACCCTACCTACCCTCCCTACCCTACTTACCCTGCCTACCCTACAGTACAGTACAATTATAAATATAAAGAATATTGATTGATGATTGACCTTCTGTTTCTATCTTCTTGGTATAGACGATATATTACTAAAACATCGGTTTAACATTGTTATCAGCATTTTCAGATTGACCAGACAAATCCCATTGATCTCGTTGACTTCAAGTCAAATTGTGATTGATAGTTCGAGTATAATTTACTTAATAAGCAAGTTAATGTTTTATTTATTCAAATACGAAAAGGTTTTTCTAGACACAATAAGAACAAATGAAATGTTTGTATGCAAGTATGTGTAGCTCAAACAGGCTTAATGACGTCTGTGAATTTCGATGTAATGAACTAAAGACCTTACAGGGGTTAAATGGTAATATTATCAAAAACAATGTCTCTATGACATGAGGAGCTCGTGGCTAGATAATAACAGCTGCACGGGTCGATCTTCAAGGTTAAGCAACGCTTGCCAAGGTTGGTCTGTGGATGGGTGACCATCTTAACATAACAACAAGTTTCCTCCGCGCCTTGGAAAGCACGTTAAGCCGCTGGTCCCGGCTGTCATTTGTAGATCTTTGGCAGTCGTTACGGATTGTCAGAACTTCAGAAGCCAGTAAATCTGACTTCAGTCTTGCCATGAAGTACCGTGTTACCCAGTTAATGGGCTGTGGAGGTCTGGTAGGCAGCCGCTTCATGTAAAATACTGGTATTCAGCTAAATCCGGCTTGACTGGAAGCCGACCCCAATATAGTTGGGAAAAGGCTAGGCAGATGGATACCTATAGGGTGCCCTAGATGTACGTGGTCTTATTATGTAATGTCTCTATGACATACCAAGGGTAAGACAGACTGTGAAAAAAATCATAGGTATCTAAAGGAATCATCTAGCATTTGAAGGAAAACAGGCGATTTTTTTATCAGTAAGAGTCTGACACGTTCCACTCCACCCAGAGCGGAAGGAGTCATTTGATGATTTACCATCCAAAAAAAGCATCTACATAATAATATGAACGTGTATAAAATCAACACAAATATCAAAATATAAGCCACGAAATCAAAACCAATAGTTCGCGCCGACCTTTAGTACGACAATTCCCGCCAATTATTTCTCGCGCAGCCATATTGTCCGCCATATTGAACGCTGTTATCGTCGATTATTATCTTTTACGATTACCGCTATCCCGGACGAAGCCCGAATCAATTTTAATATCGGTTATATTTCGGACCGAAATCGACCATTTAAATGCATTCCAGATTAAAAAAGAATTCGGTACTGTTTGCTTGTTCTGTATTTAAAAAAAACGCAGTCATTTTGCTTGATTGAATTTTTGTTACATTATTCTGTTATTGTTTGAAATTGGAATTCGTTTAATTATACTTTTTTTTCAGGCTGTTATTTCATGGTTTTTGGGCGAAATGTTTTTGTACATTTTTGCAATACTGCCAGGAGTTTCCATTCATATTTTCATGGATTACCGTTACAGTTTTCCTGATTTAATATTTATGATAAAAATCAAACCAATTTATCAACATAGTTATAATTAAGTTCGGGAATTCTTTAACTTCCAGTGTGAAATATTATAGTCGTTAATTGCATTTTGTTTCGAAGCAGAATAAATAAATGGTAATCGATATGGAAACTTGCAATATGAATAACTTTTGTCTCAGAGTGAATTACTGTGATAAAAATTATTTAGAATCTTTTGTTACTAGTCTGTACATTTTTCCTTAAAACAATGAATAGATTTTCCCAAAAAAAATCCAAGGTTCTATTTATCTCTGGACCAAAGTTCATCATTATCATCTATCTTTTCCCAACTGTATTGGGGTCGGCTTCCAGTTAAACCGGATTCAGCTGAATACCAGTATATTACGTAGAACGGCTGCCTATCAGACCTCCACAACCCATTAACTGGCAAACACGGTATTTCTTGGCAAGCGTTGTCAGATTTTCTGGCTTTTGAGGTTATGAAAATTTGAATCGACTGCCAAAGATTTGACAGCCGGAAATGACAGCCGTGACTAACGGCTTAACGTGCCCTTCGAGGTACGGAGAAAGCTCGGTATGTTAAGAAGGTCACCGATTCATAGACCAACCTCCGCAAGCTTGCGTTACCTTCGTAGATGGATCCGTGCAGCTGATATTATTTAACCAAAAGCTCCTCATTTACCAGACTTAGTAGAGTATCAAAATTCATCAAGATCGGTAAATCGATTTTGATGTTAAAGAGTAACAAACAAACGAACTCATTTTCCTACTTGTAGGTAATATTAATAACCGGCCAAGTGCGAGTCAAACTCGCACAAAGGGTTCCGTACAATAAACCTAAATTTTTATTATATTTTGTTATAGCTGCAATAGAAATACACAATCTGTGTAAATTTAAATTCTCTACCTATTACGGTTCTTGAGATACAGCCCGCTGACAGATAGACGGACGGATGGACAGCGCAAGCTTTGTAATAGGGTCCCATTGGTTACCCTTCGGATACGGAACCCTAATTAGGATTGATAACTTACATTTTTTAATTCTCATGCTTTCATCACTAAAACCTTCCTACATGATGACTGACAAATATTCTCATGCTATCATCAGAACTACGGGTAATAAAAATATTTTACCACAACTCACCCCCATATTTTACCCGCGAACCCATCGGTTTAATATTTTATTTCCGCGCCATATAAAATCATTACGAGAAGCGATCCATCATTGTTGGCAGCATGCATCCGCGCGTGCTTCAGACTGGCTCACACACTCCCCTGCGACCTATAAAATATAACTTATGTGTGTGAAAATAATCGGGTTATTTCGGGACTGACTGGTCGGAAAAGCCGACTATCTGGCTGCATTTTTATTCGGTGACTAGTCGCCAGTGCTTAGACGGCAAAAGCCCGCCAAAGGGCGAGTCGTACACACACACGCAGGGATCCGTCATAAAACGAAAAAAAAAAAAGTTAAGTGTATGGGTGCCACTTTAGCTTTTAATTTAATTAATTTTTTAATCGACTTCAATAAAAGGAGGAGGTTCTCAATACGGTTGTACTTTTTTAAGTTATTTTTTTAAGTTTGTTACCCCAAAACTCCGTCATTTATGAACCGATTTGAAAATTTCTTAACATTTCTTAACTTTAAACAAGTTCTTAACATAACATCACGCTGTTAAATGCACGCTGTTAAAACGCGGGTACCTACGGTTGTATTTTTTGTAAAAAGTTTTTTATTTTTCACTTTTTAGTGGTATCTAGGTACCTGCGTACCCATTAACAGCGTACCGGCGCAATGTTATGTTAAGAACTGGTGTAAACACTAAAAAAACATGCGATTTCAGCAATTCCGATCCATTTGCTATCATTTATTGAAGAGTTTGAGAAGAGAGAGAGATTAGCCTACCTCCGAAGTTCTTTGTCAGATCTTCATCAAATTGAAACGGGACCAGTCCAGGAAAATACTCTTTCAAACAAAAAAAAAAAATCATCCAAATCGGCTGACAATTGGCTAAAGTATCGCTGAACAAACATTTTTCATGGGATCTCATCATCAGATCCTAATTTATACCTTTCACCATCAGCTCAGAAACATAAGATGATGATTACCAGGCACAAATATCTGAATTTTGTTAGAAAGTTCATAAAAAATATTGTATGTGCCTATAAAATTTGAGGATTGCCCTCGATTTTCGTGGGATCCCATCATCAGATTCTGACTTGGTGACAATGGGGCCAATCGAGAAGTACACCCTTTCAAATGAAACATTTTTTTTTAAATCGGTTCATAAATGACGGAGTTATGAGGTACCAAACATAAAAAAGAAATACAACCACCTCCTTTTTTGAAGTCGGTTAAAAATGATATTCAAAAAGTTTCCAAACTCAAGTGTATTGTTTTTGTTTGACTTAAAATTAGTATTGATGAATCAAATAGTCTCAATATCTTTTTTGAATGCTGATATTTTTAATGTTACTTAAAGCAGATATATTGGCAGCAGCCGTACTGATCCAGAATTGACCATTTTCAATGAAGCAATATCTTATTACCGAGCCATATACAGTCATTACCAGCTGCGATCCGTCATTTCCTCGCACCGGTGCAAGCACAAGTTACCCAAAAAAAAAAAGTTTCCTGATAACTTCCATCTCTCTAGGTTACTTCTCGGCCAGCGTGCTCATCTTCATCAAGCAATATTGTGGTCAGCATTGCAATGTTTTCCATCAGGTGACCGTCGTCGTATAACTTGTACTCATCATCTGCCTAGCCTTTTCCCAACTATATTGGGGTCGGCTTCCAGTCAAACCGGATTCAGCTGAATACCAGTGTTTTACGAGGAGCGGCTGCCTACCAGACCTCCACAACCCATTAACTGGGTAACACGGTACTTCTTGGCTAGACTGGAGTCAGATTTACTGGCTTCTGACAATCCGTAACGACTGCCAAAGATCTACAAATGACAGCCGGGACCAACGGCTTAACGTGCTTTCTGTAGTATAACTTGTACTAAGTTGATCGATATTGCTATTTAAGTCTTCTTAAAATTACGATTAACGCAGACTAATAAGGACAGTAGCCGTACTGATTCAAAACCAACAAGTTCCAATGATGCAATATCTTTTTCCCGAACCATGTACAGTCATTAACAGCTGCAATTTGTCATTGCCTCGCACCGGCGCTCGCGCACGTCGCCTTGTCAATGTTATCTTCACTAAATTACAAAAAAAAATTGACTTTGTCAAAAAAAACCCGACCGCTAAAAACAACCAAAAAGTTGGAAACAAGTCGCTTTTCTAGCAGTCTGCAGTTGGTGGCATCAGATCAGTGATTGAACTGCATCAGACTGCTTGAAAAGCGACTTGTTACCATCTTTTTTGTTGTTTTTAGCGGTCATATTTTTTTTTTAAAACAAAATGGCGGATTTTTTTTCATTTTGATATACCTAGTGTCACTTTCACAGTAAATACAAATCTAACGACACCTCTCTAGCTAAAATCAATCTAGCGGTTTAGGCTCTAGGGTGTGCCAAAGAAATATACATACATACACTTGAAAAACATAACACTCCTTCTTTCGCAGTCGGGTAAAAAATCCTGATGGCTACAATCTTATTTTTTTAGGGTTGAAAAATCATCAAATGACTTCTCCGCTCTGGGCGGAGCGAAATTCAAATTCAAATTCAAAGCATTTTATTTCAAATAAACCATTCACAGGCACTTTTGAAACGTCAAGGTCGGTCAGTCAAAAACATGGAAGCTATTTGCACGTTCCAAAGCGTAGATCTCTATGGAGAAGAACGTGCAAGAAACTCCACGGACACTCTTTTAAATCATGTTCTGTTTTACAAAATTCCAAGTTACATATACTTGTTGCTTCTGCATGTGAGGACAATGCAAAGAAAAAAAAAAGGGCTTATTATAAGAATTTTAAATATAAAGATTAAAATAAGCCAATGGCAGTTAAGAGATGACCAGACTCAACCGACGGCGCCTGTTCACGAACATGACGCGTGTATCGGCACCCTTCAGCTCAACAATTTCGAAGGGAACCGAATGATCAAACCCACGCGCCGCCATCAGCGAGACATTTGAGTGAGCATGACATGCTCTCAACCACCATGCTCGTTCATGTCCAACAAGTAAAACTATAACTACTCACATAAAATGTAAATGGTTTCATGGTACTCACATTTACAAAATTTGAAAAATATGCTTCTACTTTACACAAAACTATGGTTGTCAATGACCAAATAATGAAAAATAAATTAATAAAGAGAACGATTAAGTTCTTACATCAAAAAGAATAAATAAGTAATTAATATAATAATATAATTTGTATGTATATAAGAACAAATAAACGAAATAATGTAAGAACCTCTAAAAGGAGCGAGCATCTCTTCCAAATATGAAAACATAAAAACCTAAAAAGTGGACCTAAGCAGCTGTGACTGTGGAGCAGGACCAGCATTTAGCCAAGCGTTTTTATCGAGGATATAATCCTCCAGTTTATAATACGCTTGCCTACATAGTGTGCGTTTTATGCATGCTTTAAATTTTCTCTCATTCAGTTCGAGAATATCAACTGGTATTTTATTATAAAATTTAATACAGTACCCCATAAAAGAAGTGTGTACTTTGGCCAATCTGAATCGGGGTTGATCTAATTTGTTCCTATTTCTAGTATTAAAATTATGCCTGTCACTAATCTTGCTAAAGAGATGAAGATTTTTCCGAACATACATAATATTTTCGTAAATGTATTGACAAGGTACCGTCATGATGTTGATATCCTTAAACAGTAAGTAGAAAGGGAGTGACCATCCGTGTTCCTCCTAATGCCCTTTGCGTTCCAGGGCCGCGGCGTCTCTTTCGAATGGATTCCGCAACCCGGCTCGTCTAGGGTGTAAGGTGACATTAGTGATGACTACCACGTCATCACTTAATGTCACTTCTCACTCACACACATACATCTCTCTCACATGGCCTAAATAAATCGATATTGCTATTTTGGTCTTTTTAAAATTACGATTGGTGAATCAACCAGGATCAATTTTTTTTTTTTTTGAACGCCGACTAATTAACACAGTAGCCGTATTTATCCAAATCCAACAAGTTCCAATGAAGCAATATCTTATTTCCGAGCCATATACAGTCATTACCAGCTGCGATCCGTCATTGCCTCGCACCGGCGCACGCGCACGTCGACTTGTCACAGTAAACTACCCTAATTTATGGGACGCTACTCGTCATTCCTTTGTTTATTTTTCTTTTCGTGTCGTTTGAAATTGGAACTAATTTTTGATGGAGGTTAAAATAAGACTAGATTCTAGCAATTCCCGCGTGAATGTTGGATTACTCCACTTACTCGGTAAGAAAATATTTCATGTGCTATTCCAGACTATAATCTATCGCTGTGCTTAATTTTAGACAGATCCGTTTAGCCGTTTTGGCGTGATTGAGTAACAAACAGCCATCAATCTAGCCATAAACTTTCGCATTTATAATAGCAGTGGGAAGTAAAATTAAATTTAAAAAAAATGCGGTAAAAGGGGAAGGGGGGATTACTTGATTTTTTTTTCGTTGTCGAAATTGGAACTAATTTTTAATGGAGGTTGGAATACAAGGAGATTGGAGGTAAATTAAGGCGGGTCGTCTTTTTCTTTTTTATTACTCAGTTGATTTTGGACGAATTTTAAATGGCTGACATGAAAACAAAAGGAAGGTGAAAAGAGGGGCGAGGTGTGGGCTGGATTTAGATGTGGTATGTTAATGTATCGGGAGTGTAATTAGAGGGACAGGAATTTGAGATGGTTTTGTGATTGTATTTTTATGGGGAGATATATTTTTAGAAATGATTTGTAGAATTAATTCAGACTGTGAATTTGTTCCTTTTGGTAAATAATTACTATACTGTATTGTATTTATAATTATAACACCAGCTTACTAAATTTAAATCTCTTTTGTACAAACTTTTTAGGTAAATAAATATTATAATTATTATTAATTTCAACTTTAAGCATAGAGCGTTCAAAGACAAATCAGTTCAGAGATTAGTAATATCTACCAGGTTGCAGTAATCTTTGATTTCGAGTAGTTTACAAATATTTGCACTGGTATCTCTGTACGCAATTTGCGCTCAATCGGTATTTTTTAAATTTTAACGCACTGGTAGAAAAAAACACTACAACGACCATAATTTTAAATCCCATTTCAATGTCGTAAACTTTCAAGTTTTTCTAATCATGACATAGTTTCACCCTAAAAGAATATTTAATTGTTTAATATGTTTTTTGGAGACAAGTCCCTGCTAAAAAGGTACAAGTACAAGCAGTCGTGTGTGTAACTCTCAGTGCGACATGTCTCACGGTCGCTGCGACAAACGCCGTCTGTGAGGAAATGGCTAAAGTTTTCAGTTTACTCGTCAACGCGATAGACGCTGAAGCGAACGAGCTGACAGAGTGGGGCTGGAAAGGTGTCTCATAGGGTTATATTGTAGTTTGGAAGGTTCCGTGTTTCAAAATGGTTTTTAAATAATCCTTATAGGATATGGAATATTTTTTCAAGACTTACAAGTTTTAATTATAAAGACGAGGCAATAAGCGTGTTCATTGATAGTTCTTTATCATCCATATCCATCCATACTAATCGCGGTCGAGTGATTAAGGCGTTTGCTTTGTGACTCGGTGGTCGTGGGTTCGATTCCCACGGGAAGAGCATACTTTGTAAAGTGGTTTTCTGTTTGGCTAGGACATTGTAGGCTTGAATCACCTGATAGTCTGATAAAGAAGATGTTTCTGTGCTTCGGAAGGCACGTATAAGCCGGTGGTCCCGGCCGCCAAATGGCGGTTGTCAAATAAACCATGTCAGTGGCCCTTGAGGTGGTTTAGAAACTCTGACACTAGGGTACGTGGGGAGGTCGTTAGACCTTACTGCTCACACAATAAGAAGAAGAAGATCCATACTAATATTGCACATGCAAAAGTTACTTAGTCTGAACTAGCCTTAGCGTCTTAGTCGAACAGATTTGAATGAGACATAACACAAGTATAGACCGTGTCCTGGATTAGAAAATAGGCTACTTTTTATCCCGGGAATATATTTCCTTCGGTCAATTTTCACACGCAAGCAAAGTCGTTAGCAAAAGCTTGTGGTCTTACGCTCTAGGCAAATGGGCCTGCGGACGTCGAGCATTGGGTAGCTCGAAGAGGGGGCCGCTAGGGCCAGTGCCTGCCAGAGTTCAGGAAATTGTTCAATTCAATGTATTTATTTGCGTAAAACATGGTATACAAAGGTGTTACACGAGTTAAAGAAAATATCATACATGTTTTGTTTAAGACTAAAGCATGCAAAATTATTAACACAACTTATGTTCAAAGTATTCCTTTTGCTTTAAAAATTATTATCATTTCTGGTTAAAGACTTTTAATTCTCATAAAGATTAATTTAATACTTTAAAATAAAAATAATTAATTCTCATTTAGCCATTTAATCAAGTGAATTTTGAACAGTCAGCTATTTAGTAATTTAAGATCACATGGTAATTTGTTATATATACGTACAGCCATCGCTAAGCAGCACTTACTATATTTTTTTAATCGAGGCATTTCACCTAAAACAAGCCTAAATTTGTCACGCCGATTTCTAGAGCATACCTCTGCTGCAGTCTTAAACAGGTATTTCCGTACAAACAGAAAGATATTTGTATTTCCGAACATGTTTCATATACATATAGTGAAGGTAGTGGCAGCAGACCGCCCGGAGGACACGGTGGAACATAAGATGGAGGTCTGCCCTGCTTGGGCGGAACACCGCCGTGTCCTCGTCGAGGCTATCGGCGGCGGGGATCTCTCCCGTCCAGCCCTGGTTCAAGCCATGGTTCGGAGCGAGGAGACATTGGAAGCGGTCACCTCCTTTTGCGAAGCAGTTATGCTATTTGCTAGCATGAGGAAGCCGAACGCGTGAGAGAGAGGGAAAACTCACGCCCCAGCCGCCGCAACAGAAGAAGACGCCCCGGGCGTCGGGAGTCGCAGGGCGATTCTCCACAAATTATTATTAAAAACTATCTGAGCCGCGTAACTTCATCTGCGTCACAATTTCATTACTGCTCTGCTTGTATTGGTCGTAACATGATGCTATAAAGCCTATATATAGCCTTCCGATGTACGAGTATAGGCTATCTGACACTAAAAACGTTTTTCAATTGGAACCAAGTTCCTAAGATTAGCACGTTCAAGCAAACAAACTCTTTAACTTTATAATATTATTAGTTGACCCGCGCAACTTCGCTTGCTTCGCTCCTATTGGTCTTAACGTGATGATGTATAGCGTATAGCCTTTCTCGATAAATGGGCTATCTTACACTGAAATAATTTTTCAAATCGGACCAGAGGTTCCGGAGATTAGCGTGTTCAAGTAAACAAACAAACTCTTCATTTTTATATATTGGTATAGATTATCTAATCGTAGATAATAAGCTAAATGAACAATGCAGGTAACTATTGAATCCCATTCAGGTTACAAAGTCAGATTAAAATAGTTTCAGTTATTCGCAAACATTGTTTAAAATTGAGCTCGTTGCTAAATATAACAGCCGCACGTGTTAAGCGACGGCTAGCGAGGTCGGTCTGTGGATGGGTGACCATCTTAACATACTATTATTTGAAGATGCGGAATCAGACAATGTCGTTACGTTTATACAGAATCCAGAAAATCTGACATTAGTCTTGCCAAGAGGTTACCTAGTAACAGGGGTGTGGAGATCAGATAGAAAGAAAGAAGAAAGAAATAGAGTTTGTTTTCGCCAAGCATAACGCAAACCAAAAAAAAAATCTTGAAAATTGGGAAGATAGAATACTGGTAATCAGCTCACTGCAACAGGTTAGACTGGACGAGGAACCCAAAATGGAAAGGCTAGGTAGATATTGTTTAAAATTGTTTGAAACATTGGGTAAAAAACACGACAAAGCAGTAAAATCCAGATAATTAAATAATTGTAATATTGTGGGCTCTAGATGTACCAAGTTTGCCTTTTGATCAAACTAGGGGTTGTTACACTATCCTGTTAAATCAGATAGTAGGGAATATGCATGCGATTTTTTTATTTGCAAAATTAAATGCTTATTAGCTCTAGTAAATAATCGTGAAACTACTTTTAAATACCTTCATCAGATTTTTCTCCGATAACTAGGGCCACTCGAAGTTATCAGAGAAAAATCGTTGCAAAAATGGGTTGTTTTTTGGTAAAATTTAGCTTTACGATAACGCTCACACTTGTTTGTTTAATAGCTTATTCATTCATCATCATCATATCAGCCGAAAGACGACCACTGCTGGACATAAGCCTCCCCCAGGCGTCGTCACAACGACCGGACCTGCGCGTATCACATCCATCGGCTATCCGTGATCTTCACCAGGTCATCGGTCCACCTTGGAGACCTTCCAACGTTACTCATTCATTGCCAACACAAATTCCTTCATTTGGTTTTAAGAGGCTATAAGTTTTCCTGTAAATTTATTTATTTATTTAAATTTAAACTTCATGTACAATAGTGGTATATAGGCGGACTTAATGCAATAAGGCATTCTCTACCAGTCAACCTTTGGGTTAAAAAGAAACACACTGTGGTAGGTGTATAGCAAATCAATAATATATAAAATAGAATACTTTTAGGAAAAAAAAAAACAAAGAAATAACATATATAATACAAGTAAATTAATAAACGAAATATATATTACCAATAAAATACACATATATTGGTAAAATAATAAACTAATAAATATGATGATTTATAATTATCTTTCTGATTAAGTGAACTCATAGTAATAATGACGAAGACCAAACTAAGAATCAGGCTTTCAAGTAGTGTTTTCGGATTTTACGTTTAAAGGAAAATTTAGATTCAGCCTTCTTGATGTCAAGGGGTAGCATATTCCAGAGTTTAATGGTGGTAATGGCGTAAGAATTAAATTAATTGGTAAATCGCTTAGTTCAGATCACAAATCCTCAGAGTTATTTTAATTTGTATTTCCCATTACTACGTTCCAGGTAAAAAGAATTTAAGACAAGTTCAAACAAAGAAAGGAACTGCAAACAAGTTCAAACAGGTAACTTTGTTTGAAATGAAGACTTTGCGTCAATTATGTGGCAATTTAATTTTCATTTCGGAGACGGCGTCAACTGTCGCTAAGATGAAATAGTAGGCAAAGAGTAAAGCACAGACGGGATGTGGAAAAAGAATTGAAATTGTGGTTTTAGGGTTCCGTACCCAAATGGTAACCAACGGAACCCTATTACTAAGCCTCCGCTGTCCGTCCGTCCGTCCGTCTGTCCGTCCGTCTGTCTGTCTGTCTGTCAGAGGGCTGTATCTCAAGAACCGTAATAGGTAGACAGTTCAAATTTTCACAGATTGTCTATTTAAGGTTTATTTATTGTACGGAACCACTTGGCCGGTTTTTTTTTAAACAATGATTTTCTTTTTAAATTGAGCGTAATTCACTTCATAAAAAAAAAAGTGTAATAACATCATTGTCGCACCAAATGAGCGATTTATGATTTTCCAACAACGGTCATAGTATAACAATAACATAATATTAAATTCCTACTAGTTAAATCACTATTCACGCCTTCAAATATTGCAAAAATATATCAAGTAATTTGTTTGTCGTTAGGATCAATTTTCATTGAATTTTGATGGACTTACACCATCCTATACGCTCAGTTCCAGACCCCTTTTTTGTGGGAATTGAGCTTCAAGTACCGCGGATAGAGAATAAGTACTACCTAATATAGACAAAAACGTCACTTTTTGCAACCAGAAGTTGCAGATCATAAAGTATGAACTTGCCTTTAAAATGATATTTGAGAGAATGTTATAGTTATGTTATTGTTGTTAATGTTATCGTTATGTTAATGTTATTGTTGTTAATGTTATCTATTACAGTTGGTTTAAAGTTAAGATTTTATTGAAAGCTCGCAGTTCTAAAGAAAGTTCTTTGTGTTGAAAAGTTGGAAAACCAGATTAAGTTTAATTGTTATGATTTATCAGGCTGATCATATTTTCTATATATCTATATCTATTCTAATATATAAATCTGAAGAGTTTGTTTGTTTGTTTACTTGAACGCGCTAATCTCAGGAACAACTGGTCCGATTTGAAAAATTCTTTCAGTGTTAGATAGCCCATTTATCGAGGAAGGCTATAAGCTATACGCTAAGACTAATAGGAGCGGAGCAGTAATGAAAATTGTGACGCAGACGAAGTTGCTCGTCAACTAGTACTAATATTAAGGCTGAAGAGTTTTTTGTATGTTTGAGCGTGCCAATCTCTGGAACTACTGGTCGGACTTGACGCTAGGAACAAAAAAAAAAAGTAACCACAAATCATTATCCATTTTTTTATCAGCCTAGTATAATCACATTGCTCGCAGAACAAATGGTCGATGGGGCCGAAAAGTTCTGAAGTCGCGACCGCGTACCGGAAGACGCAACGTTGGACCTCCCACAAGGTGGACCGATGAACTCGTGAAGGTCGCGGGTAGCCGATGGATGCAAGACGCGCAAGACCGATCGTAGTGGCGACGCTTGGGGGAGGCCTATGTCCAGCAGTGGACGTCTTTCGGCTGATATGATGATGAATTTTATCATTATGATGAAGGTTCATTAGGACTAATCTCTTCAAAGTAAGAGTGAACAGGCGGTCAGTCCTTCTGGGTAAACTCGCTCCATCGTAGACTTTGTCTCTGACGTCTCTAACCTAGACTAGAGTCAAGAGCAAACCCAACAGATAAAAACCACCGCTCGGACCCAGTTCGGGTTTGTATAGGAATTTTCGAAGTTATACTTCTATCCTTGTCTCGCAATAAGTCGTTTGTACTGAATAGCTGCGAATTGCATGGAATGTTATACGCAATGACTGCATCTTTGTGATTGATTTTAAAACGCTCACAATTATTACTCGTCATGTTTTCGTATGCAAACAGTATTTTTTTAAGCTTCGTCTTGTCTCTTCTACCTATAGGGAAATCTGTACTAAAATTATAAAGCTAAAGAAATTTTTTGTTTGGTTGATCGCGCTAATCTCAAAAACAAAAAAAAAACTTTTAAAATTAAATATCCCATTTATCCAGGAATGCTATAGGCTATGTAAAATCACGCTAAGAACAACAGGAGCGAAGCATTCATGGAAAATGTGACACAGACGAAGCTGTGCGGGTCAGCAAGTATGATAAATAAAAAAACTCATTCGCATTTTAGCATCTCACTTGTCTATAAAGATAGTATTTCAACTGGTCTTTGACCCAAAAAACTTCCCCATCTTTCTGCATCTACCACAAAATTACAAACACATAATTTACAAAATTTTCTCACCTCACCAAAGATACGATTGTAATATCATCGTCGCATCTGCGTCTTTACGGCTTCATCTCATCAACATAAACTTGGCGTACAATCGCTGTATATGTATGAGACACATTTGTCTCCCAGACAAAGTGTATTCACAGCCTAAGGTATGCCGTGGCTTAAGAGATCGTTTACAAGCAATTTTGAACTGTAGGTTTAGAAGATAGGGTTGAGTTTTGATGGGATAGGCAATAGAATCGTCATGTTAATAAAATCCGAAATTGTAGTAGACAAAGCGTTAATTAAGGAATGAGATTTAGAGTGTAATGCGGGATTTTTAGTGGGTTTTAACCTATTTTTGAAACTATTGGCGGTTGCTACGGAAACTGATATTATTATTTTTGTTGTGAAGACTTCGATGAAATCCAGTCAATGTATTTTGACGCTGAAATTCAGCGTCGTGACTCGTATATGAGTCAGCATTATGCTGAACCATGGTCGTTTTGCGCGAACTTGACGCATATTTTCACTATTTGTCTATTCATTTTTAGATTCCGTACCCAAAGAATAACTAACAGAACCATATCACTAAGCCTCCGCTCTCCGTCCGTCCGTCCATGTGTCTGTCAGCGGGCTGTATCTCAAGAACTGTAACAGGTAGACAGTTGAAATTTTCTCAGATTGTGTGTTTCTATTGCTGCTGTAATAAAAATTGAAGATGGAGAAAATTAAGGTTTATGGTACGGAACCCTTCGTATGAGACTCCGCAACTGACCGGTTCTTTTCGGTAAGCGTGCCTTAACACCATTAAACTCTGTTTCTTATTATCTTTGTTTCTCCCTAAAAAAATATCATAATCAGGTGAAGTTGAACATCCAATGTTATGTAGAATATGTAGGTATTAGATAGAGTACAGTTCACACATCTGTGTATACTGCCAGTTTATTAGAACAACGTCTCACCTTAGCAGCAGTGGAGGCCCGGTGATAATGGCTACGACTTACGAGTCGGTCGAAGATTCGAACCCAGTCAGGCGCCTTACTTAGTGTAAATTATTTTATCACCACTGCTCTCGAAATGGTGAAGGTAAACATTGTGAGGAAACTGCATGTCTTAGAACCAAAAATTCGAAGACATGTGACATCTACCAACCACTACAACGCAAACACTACAAAGCATAAAATAAGTTTAATTTCGGTAGTCGTGTCAAAAATCCAAAAACACCGACTTCCGAAATTAAAGTTATTTTATACTTTGTTGTGCTTTGTTTTTGGAAGTCGGTTTTTTACATTTAGATAATATAATAAAATACTATTGGAAGGAGTCACTTGTAGTCTTATTGTCAGGGTTAAACCCTGTTGTTGGATGGGAATGGGATGGGTTTGAACGTGATACATCGACATACCTATTGTTTTTCTCTTTCCTAATGAAAATAAATTCTCTAATGGATATCAATATAGTCAAGTTCATCCACTTAAAAGCTAACCATTCCAACCGCAGCTTAAACGATCGATTGCGCCCCTCTGAATATATTTTTAGCCAGCTGGTAAATCAGCCATTTTATTGTTACCGAAACAATATTCTCCTGTGGTTTCAATAAAATAACTTAATACATCAATGTCACAGCAAGTTGCTCTCTTTTGATTGATTGTGGGGGACTGTTTACCTCAAACTCCCCGAATACGGTGTTGCAAGTTTTAATAAACAACTGTTTGGCAAAAACTTGGGAGAAGTGGTTACTTTTCTTTTAGGGTTCCGTACCTCGAAAGGAAAAACGGAACCCTGATAGGATCATTTTGTGGTCCGTCCATCCGTCTTTCTGTCCATCAAGACCCCAACAAGAATTTCTAAGTTAACGTAAGAAAAAGATATCGCTAAAGACATATATTTCGACACTCTCAAGGAAATCAAAATGTAAAGAGTATTTCCCGTTGACCTAGAACTCTGTAATTTGACAAGTAATACCGTCTTATACTACAAGTATAGGGAAAAGTCTAAAAACTATACATTTGTAATTACATCATAAAAAATAACCTTTATTTAAAGTAATATGTACCTACCTAAAAACTTATTACAAAAAATAAAACTGACTTCCAAAAACAAAACACTACAAAGTAAAAAATAACTTTAATTTCGGAAGTTGGTGTTTTCGGTTATTTCGTTTTTGAACACCCAAGTCGGTTTTATTTTTTTGTAAAAAAGTTTTTTTAGTTTTCACTTTTTAGTGGTACTCAGGTACCACTAAAAACAGCCAGTCCGAGAAAATACTCTTCCTATCAAAAAAAGAATCATCTAAATCGGTTAACAATTGGCGAAAATATCGCTGAACAAACATTTTTCATGGGATCCCATCATGACATCATCAGATCTTGTCTTATACCTTCCATCATCAGCTCAGCAACATGAGATGATGATTACCAGGCACAAATATCTGAATTGCGTTAGAAAGTTTATGAAAACGTTGTATGTGCTTATGACATTTGAGGTCTTCCCTCGATTTTCATGGGATTCCATCATCAGATTCTGTCTTGGTGACTATGGGACCACCTTAGGAGTATAGGTTTTCGAATAAAAAAAATATTTTTTTAAATCGGTCCAGAATTGGCGGAGAAAACGGTGAACATACATAAAAAAAATACACACAGCCGAACATAGAACCTCCTCTTTTTTGAAGAAGTCGGTTAAAAAGTACGGAACCCTCGGTGGGCGAGTCCGACTTGCACTTGTCAGATTTTTATACATTGGGGGCGTAAGGCCCGTGAATTAGAATCTTTAGGGGATAATGTGGCTGATAAATAATAGTTCTAGTAGGTAATGCATTTTCGCTTTCAATCGGGTGGGATTGTGGTCGAATTCGATACTATCAATTGTACAAAAAATTACAACCAGGAGGCTGAAATTTGTCATTTTTTTTTTGTGAAGCTGTTGTCTTTAACATGCTTTCTGAGGCACGGAGGAAAACCTGTATGAAAAAACTGATCACCCATCTGCGGACCGAACTTTTTTTTTTTTGCGCTGGGAAAAAATGCTTTACGCATATCCTCCCGTCGGGGGAACGGGAGGGGTATGTGGGACTCCCCGGGCTGACCCGGTATACCCACTAAAATAACCCAGCGGCATTCCCGCAACGTCCGAGTGGAAGAGGACTGGGAGATCGGCGCAGCCTTAGCGTCCAGTCCTCCTCCGACGACAACCCGCCTAAAGCGGCGGGCCCCTCAAGTCCTCCCCGTTCAGGGGGAGGGCTGGGAATGACTGGCGAAGGTGGTGTGGAGTGCAATGTGGGCGGAGGCGCCCCCGCGCCTATCGCCCGCCCGTCACCACCATGAGGAGGGAGAAGACGGCGTCTTCTCCGACCTCTTCTTCGCCTACGGAGCGGTGCAGCGAGAGGGTCGTCCTCCCGCGCGCGCTACGCCGCCTCCTTTTGCGAGATGACATCCTCGCAAAAAGAGGCGACAGCTGCCCAGGACCCCTCACTCTCCAGCATGGCGTTGACCACGCCGGGAAGCGAGAGGTCCTGTCCGATCTCCGCAGTTAGACTGCGACGCGGCTCAGACCAAGCCGGACACACCTCGAGGGTGTGCTGAGCCGTGTCCTCCGCGGCGCCGCAGTCGTGGCACGCCGGGGTCTCTTCCCTCCCGATCCGGTGCAGGTGCTTGCCGAAACAGCCGTGGCCTGACAACACCTGCACCAGACGGAATGAGAGGAATCCGTGGGAGCGCTCGAGCCAGTCTCGCAGGACCAGACCGAGCGCGTCCAAGGTACAGCGGCCAAAGGTGGCGGTGGCGAGGTCCTCCGTCCAGTGGACGACGATAGCGTCTCTCGCCTCCCGCCGCACGGCATCCTGCTCCTCCGCGACGGGGCGCCCGCCCAGGGCCTTTCACCGCGCCGTCCCCTCGTACACTCTGGCGAGCACCCATGCCTCCAACTCCCAAGGAGGGGTGCCCGCCAGATCGCACGCCGCCGAGAAGCCCACCGAGCGGTAGGCCCTCGCCATCCGCAGTGTAATGGCCCTTTGGGGCCTGCGCATGGCAGTTGCGTTCTCCCTCCTGTGGAGGGAGTCCGCCCATGAATGATGGGGTCCCCGTACAGGGCCATGCTCCGCAGGATGCCGGCATATAAACGCCGGCATCGTGCGTCCGGCCCCCCCAGGTTCGGGACGAGCCAGGAGAGGGCGTCCGCAGCCCTTAGCAGGCGCGTCGACAGCCCGCTAAAGTGCGGGCCGAAGCGCCACCTGCTGTCCAACACCAGGCCCAGATACTTCATCTATCTGCGGACCGACCTTGGCTAGCGTTACTTAACCTGGAAGTTAAAGTTATTATTTAGCCATAACCTCCTCTTTATGTTCAGCTGTGGACGTCTTTCGGCTGATATGAAGATGATGATGATAAACCTCCTCTTTCTGCGGTTATAATAGGCTTAAATGTAAATAATCTCAATAAAAAATCCCCTCTAATGACCTTCTTAGTATATTTCCGAAGTTAACATTCTTTTAAATTCCCCACATCGTAACCTAAGTGCTTGTGAGGCCCGTTTACATATTTAGAAGAACTTCATGCCGTAACGCATACTTTGCCTTCGTTCCCAACTTTTTTGACGTCGTACGAAACTTAGGAAATAATGAAAGTTTATTTTCGCCAACTGAGCGAAATTGTACTTCGAAGTTTTGAATAATATTAGGTTTTATTACAGGCTGATGTTTTGCGGAAAAGTATGTCTAGGCGTTTGAAATGAATTACAATACCAATGTTTTTTACTCTGAAAAGGCGCCTGGTGTTTGGGGATAAGTAGGTACAGAGAACAGAGGTGGGTCTATTATTGTTGTTTATGGGGGCATGATTTTTTTTACTATTGATAGGCACGCGTTTGACCACTATCTCACCTGATGGTAAGCGAGGATGTGGTCGAAGATGGAGCACGCTTGCCTAGAAATAACCTATTCACTCTTGATTTAAAGACTCCCAGGTTGTAGCTCCCGCCCTCGCGGGTTTTAGCAAAGTAAACACTAGTAAAAACATATAACATTTAATTTCGCTTAGCGCATAAGCATCCTTGGATTACTTTTTGTAAAATTCTTCAATGACTTTGCCAGGTTGTAGTAGTACCAAAGAAATCTGGGTCTTTTGTCCTCCCCCCTAGATCCGCCCATGATGGGGAGTATGATATTCTTACTTTGGTAAAATCACCCCGGTGAACATCAGTACATACATGGAAATTACCTTGTGACTTCTTAAAAGACCGCGACGGAACCATCTCTATGCAACGTCTGTTAGGGCACATATCTGAGGAGACAATACTGGTACTCAGCCCAGTTTGACTGCAAGCCGACCCCATATATGTAGTTAGGAAAAGGCTAGGCAAATGATGACAAATTTGCATGGTTTCGACAGGAGACACCATCTGAGCGATACTGCGGAAAACATATTATACGTAACAAAATAATTTTGGTCGTACCAAGTTTTAGGATATAAACACCCTTTTTTCAAGGTTAATCAATCATCAAATGATTAACTTTGAAAAAAAGGGTGTTAATGAATCATCAAATGGAGGAGCTCGTTGCTAAATAATAACAGCCGCACAAGTCGATCTTAATATACCGAGTTTCCTCCGTACCTCGGAAAGCACGTTAAGCCGTTGGTCCCGGCTGTCATTTGTAGATCGCAGTCGTTACGGGTTGTCAGAAGCCAGTAAATCTAACTCCAGTCTTGCCAAGAAGTACCGTGTTACCCAGTTAATGGGTTGTGAAGGTCTGGTAGGCAGCCGCTCCACGTAAAACACTGGTATTCAGCTGAATCCGGTTTGACAGGAAGCCGACCCCAATATAGTTGGGAAAAGGCTAGGCAGATGATGAAACAATCATCAAATGAAGAGAGAAACCGGGAGGAACTCCGCTCTGGGTGGAGCAAAAGGGAGTATCTGACTCTTACTGACTAAAACCCGTCCGTGTTCCTCCTAATGCTCTTTGCGTTCCTGGTCCGCGGTGACTCTTTGAAACAAATTCCGCAACCCGGGAGAATATAAACACCCTGCCCATCTAATGCTCAAAGGGGTTCAAGATAATCACCGAAACTGTTGTTCAAGTAACTGATAACCTAAACACCCGTCAAGCGAGCGTCCCTTTTAACTTAATTATCTCTTTATCTTTTATGTTAATTAGCGCCGGGTTAAGTGTTAACGCGACCTTGTTCCACCATGGACAGTTAATTCTTAACACCGTTTAATGATACGAAATGGGTTGATGTTGGTATTAAATGTTTGAATGGGTAATTGGGTAACGTGTTTTAATTTTTGAGTTATCACTGTAGATTTTATTTTATTTGAAGAGCTCGAGGCTAGATAATAACAGTCGCATGGGTCGATCTTCAAGGTTAAGCAACGCTTGCCATGGTTGGTCTGTGGATGGGTGACCATCAACATACCGAGTTTCCTCCGTGCCTCGGAAAGCACGTTAAACCGTTGGTCTCGGCTGTCTTTTGTAGATCTTTGGCAGTCGTTACGGATAGTCAGAAGCCAGTAAATCTGTCTCCAGTCTTGCCTTGAAGTACCGTGTTACCCAATTAATGGGTTGTGGAGGCCTGTTAGGCAGCCACTCCTCGTAAAATACTGGTATTCAGCTAAATCCGGCTTGACTGGAAGTCGACCCCAATATAGTTGTGAAAAGGCTAGCTAGATGACTGTACATTTTATAATGATTTGCTTTCGGGTTTTGGTGGGTGTATAGTTTTTGCGGGGCGTAAAATTACCCTGTTAGTCCTAGTTGCAAGCACAACTGCAAAACATGGGGTTTTGTGGTATTATCACTTTATACTTTATTACTGTATAACTAGTTGCATTCGGTTTTTGGTGGGTGTAGAGCTTTTGTAGGATGTAAAATTGCCCCGTTGGTCTTGGTCGCAGGCGTGACTACAAAGCGTGGGATTTTGGGTTGGTCCCCAGAAAGGTCTTTCCAGTTGTCTAAGCGTGGTATGTAGAAACAAACTAAGGGCTGCTACTAGGAAAGTAGCTTGGAAGCCCGTAGTTTGAAAGCTTGTGGTGTGGCACCCCTGTGTGGCATCGATTATTATTTTTACATTTATGTATACTCACACTCATCATCATCATCATTTTAACAGCTGAAAGACGTCCCCTGCTGTGTAATAATATTATAATAATTATTGATTGTACATAAAAACAACAACACACTAAGTACATTCAGTCAAAAAAGTATCTGGAATGGATGATTTGTTTATGGTTCCAAATTCAATTTTTTGTTTTTTTGTAGTTGTTAGATTGGCACAACTGTTTTCCATTTTGGCGCGGAGTTTGAGTTGCATCTGTTATTTATATTAAATACAGTGCTGGTTTTAGTAATATCATATATAGTGTGTATTGCGAATTTCATAATGGACAAAAATATCGAACAAAGAGTTTGTCTTAAATTTTGCATTGCCAATGGAATTTCGTGTTCGGAGTCACTGAAAATGTTACAGAAGGCTTACGGTGAATCGACTTTATCAAAAACTCGTGCTTATGAGTGGTTCAAAGCGTTCAAAAGCGGTCGAGATGTGATGGAAGATTTGCCTCGCTCTGGTAGGCCGTCAACGTCTGCAACTGAAGTTAACATCGCAAAAGTGAAGGAAATAGTGACTGAAAATCCCCATTCAACTCTGAGAGAGATAGCCGCCGAACTTTCTGTATCTCACGAGTCGATCCGTACCATTTTAACTAATCATTTGGGTATGAAACATGTTGCTGCTCGGCTAGTCCCAAAAGATCTGAATTTTCTCCAAAAACTCAATCGCATGAAAGTCGCTGAGGACATGCTAGAACGAGTCAGTTCGGACCCAACATTCATGAAACGCATTGTTACTGGTGACGAGACGTGGGTTTACGAGTTTGACATGCAAACTAGTCAACAAGCTTCGGAGTGGCGCCTTCCAACTGAACCGAAACCGAAAAAAACACGCCAAAGTCGATCAAAAGTCAAAGTCATGTTGACTGTTTTCTTTGACTATCGCGGTGTTGTGCACTCTGAATTTTTACCGGAAGGTCTAACGGTAAATAAAGAATATTATTTGAGCGTTATGCGGCGTTTAAGAGAGCAAATTCGACGAAAAAGGACAGATTTGTGAAAAGAAAATTCTTGGATTTTGCACCACGACAATGCGCCTTCGCACAAGGCTATCATTGTGAACGAATTTTTAACCAAACATTCAACAAATACCATCCAGCAACCACCATATTCACCAGATATGGCTCCTGCTGACTTTTTTCTTTTTCCTAAACTCAAATTACCACTTCGTGGCACCCGTTTTCAATCGATAGAAGACATAAAGGAGAATTCGCGGCGAGAACTGAACTCAATTCCGGAAGCAGCGTTTAAAAAATGTTTTGATGAATGGATTATTCGTTGGCGCAAGTGTATCGTTTCTAAAGGAGCATACTTTGAAGGTGATAAAATAAATTTGGATGAATATCAGACATTTTGTGTATTATTGATCCCCTACTTTTTCCCGGTACTTTCTTGACAGAGTAGTATACGGTATATGGAAACAGAGGGTTGTACAACCAAGTCTAAAATTTTTGTCATCTTAGGAGTCGAAGATTTATCGGCTTCTTTTTATATAATACAACCTTGACATTTCTGTTAGTCAGTTGGTGTTAATACATCAAATGGAGTGAAAGATTGTGATTGTGTATAGGCTAGGAGTAATTATACGTATGTGTAGTGTGTGAGTGTGAGTGGGTATGTATGTGAAGTGTGAGTGTGTGTGTGATAAGTTTGCTTTCAGGGGAGGTTTGGTTAAGATTAAATAGTCTATATTTTTTCTGTTTTATGGTAAGTTAAGAATAAGAGCCACTTATTTTTTTTTAGTTCTTGTAAGTTATGTTTGTACAATGGAATAATTTTGTTTATTTTATACTGCTGGACATAGGCCTCCCCAAAAAGGAGGGTGTGCCATAATCGCCCTAAGTATACTCATGTTAACTTTATGACACCAATCGCAAAAAAGTCATGCTCATTAAAATTGTCACTGTTTGACAAAATAAATAAATTTTGAGTGTTTTAAGACGCTTGTAGCGTCATAAAACACTCAGTGTTACTTTTCAACATAACCCTCTAACATCATGTTAAACCCTTTAATAATAATAACAACCAAAGCATAGTTTTACTCAGTTCACTCTTTGTTCATTCTTCATTAAATACCTGACGCGACAAAAAAAGTACTTGAAATACCGACCCAGCTGAGAGCAGTGACACTTTATATTCTTACAGTACGTAATACCCAGGTATTTTGACGTCAGAGCCCGGTTTGTCTGAAAACAAAAGACTGCGAGGACATCGCCGAAGCGAATCGACGGGCTCGAACGAATACGGGTGACTGCACTAGTCTTATTTTCAATGCATTCGTTTTCTACGACTCAAATGGTGCGAGATTTTCCAGATTTCAGGAAATAGGTATGTGAATTTAGAGTGTGAATAATGTGACGCATCTCTGAATTTTGGCGTCATTGTAAGTTCGTATTTTGCCTGAAATATTATGTTTTTATTTTTAGGGTTCCGAACAAAAAACGGAATGCTTGTAGGATCACTCGGGTGTCTGTTTGTCACAGCCAGTTTTCTGCAACCCAAACACGGACGTGTTACGTAAAATTATAAAATTTTTAGTATGGGGGTCACTTTTGGGGGTTAAACTAGAAACTTAAAAAAAAAGTTTTTTTGAACAATATCGAGTGACATATCAAATGAACCTGCTGAGGCTTACTGTGAGGGTTTTCTCATATTTTTTTTTTTAACTTTTATAATAAATAGTTTTGAAATGATTCAAGAAATTAGACAAAAAATAATCATTCCCGCCCCTTATCTCCGAAACTACAGAGCCTAAAATTAAAAAAAAAAAATTAGGTAATAGATCTTTACCTATAAATTACGGAAAACCATAAGAAGTCTATATTATTAAAATTACTTGTTAAAAAATCTTTCGGAACCCTTTGTACGCGAGTCCGACTCGTACTTGGCCAGTTTTTTTTTTTACTACTATTGGTAGGCACGCGTTTGACCACTATATCACCTGTCTAATAGTCGCCTTTAGCCATCAAGACCTCTGCTTTGCAAAGTATGTTAGGTAGCAGACATTTGTAGATCTTTGACAGTTGGAGTCGTCATTGTTTTGTATTATAAAAGTGTAAAAAAGTGTGTATTATAAACATACTCCAAGCATGGTTGCTTGGAGTATGTTTAAGGATAGTTTAGACCATGTTTACATAATACTATCTTTAGCCCGCGACTTCGTACGTCCATATCCCGTTCCCGTTTCCGTAGGAATTTCGGGAAATACTTTCTTAATGCTGCCGTGCACTCCCCAAGGAACCTAAATGCCAAAATTCAGCTCTCTCTTCGACTTGTAGTTTCGGCTGTGCGTTCTCTGTCATTCACTCAGTCGCTCTATCGCTCAATCAGTCAGTAATAAAATAATTTTACATATATTGATATTTGTAAAAATACTAATAATAACATTGAATACAGTGAAATATACTTAGCTACAAAGTGCATAATAAATGGCAAATAAATGGCTAGATAATAACAGCCGCACATGTCGATCTTCAAGGTTAAGCAACGCTTGCCGTGGTTGGTCTGTGGATGGGTGACCATCTTAACATACCGAGTTTCCTCCGTGCCTCGGAAAGCACGTTAAGCCGTTGGTCCCGGCTGTCATTTGTAGATCTTTGGCAGTCGTTACGGATAGTCAGAATCCAGTTAATCTGCCATCAAGTACCGTGTCACCCAGTTACTAGGTTGTGGAGGTCTGGTAGGCAGCCGCTCCACGTAAAATACTGCTATTCAGCTAAATCCGGTTTGACTGGAAGCCGACCCCAATATAGTTGAGAAAAGGCTAGGCTGATGATGATGATGAAAGTGCAAAATAAAGTTATTAAAGCCCTTTAAATATTTTTATGATTAACATCTCCGTCAAAATCGTATTGGATAATAGCACTATTTGGTTAAAGACTTGGATTTAGAGGTAGATTTTAGTCAGTCAAGTCAAGTAAGGTTTATTTCACTTTCTTTATTATTTTTAATTAATTAAAACAAGAGTGTGGTTTCTTTCTGAGTATTCTCTTATAAATATCCAACACAATCAAAGTAATTACTTTTGTATTATCTTCCACGTTGCCGGTTCCTGGAAACTTTCAAACAACGTAATTATAATTAAGAGACTTGCCTCTTATAAGCATGATAATATACGAGCCACCTTACCTTGACAACCTTCTGACTGGCTTAACATTTCTAAACGCCATGAGCTAGCATATACTTGCAAACAATGTCATGGAAAATAAAATGTACGGTAAGTAATGAGAAATGGTGGCCCTGTGGTAATTACAGCAACTTAAAAGTTCTTCTTCTTTTTATCGTGTGGGCAGTAAGGTCTAACGACCCCACACACCCTAGTGTCATCGTTTCTAAACCGCCTCTGACATGGTTTATTTGACGACCGCCATTTGGTGGCCGGGACCACCGGCTTATACGTGCCTTCTGAAGCACGGAATCATCTTTTTATCAGACAATCATGTGATCCAAGCCTGCAATGTTCTAGCCAAACTGGAAACAATTTTACAAAGTATGCTTCCCGTGGGAATCGAAACTACGACCACCGGGTCACAAGGCAAACGCCTAAACCACTTGATTACGGAGGCAGTTCGCGCTTCAAGAGTTGAAGGTTCGCGCAAAACATTTTGGCAACACAGAAATTAGAGCCAGAGTTTGTGTTTCCTGATAGCTAAAACCTCGGAATCTTTAAGTCAAGAGTGAATAGATTACTTCAAGGCAAACGTGCTCCATCTTTGACCACATCATCGCTTACTATCAGGTGAGATAGTGGCCAAATAAAAAAATAAAAAAAACCGGCCAAGTGCGCGTCGGACTCGTACACGAAGAGTTCCATACCATAAACCTTAATTTTAATTATTTGTTGTTATAGCAGTGTGACTGTTCCTAAGTAACCCTAGGCTGATAAACTTTTCGTTTTACCTAAGTTAACGTAATTGCTAAGGTTGGTCCTGCCCGTAGGCAGGAGGTACATGCACCTCCAACCACGTGTTCCCGTAGGGCTCGTCCCAGACTGGTCACCCTCCCGCCAATACTACGAAATGAATTCCCAAAACTACTGGCTTGTCCGACCTTTGAGGCTGCGGGACAAAGGGGGGATAAAAGGCGAAGTTAATATTGGGAATTCACGGTTAGTATACATACGTTAAATAATAATACCTTATTATGGAACAATATTCATTGGCGCCGATCTGTTTTTTCACATCGGATCGGATTCGTTGGTAGTTGTTGAGGGTACACACGTGCTTTTGTTAGCTACAAATATTTTCGATTTTAGGGAAAGTTTTTAAGTGTGGAACTTGATCGAAACAGTTCTTTGTGTTTGTGTTGTTGGTTCAAGGAGCAATACGATTCCCGAGCACTAAGTCAGCCATCTTGAAGACCAGCTGGCTCCACCCTCCTGCGCACGACCTTCTCGGCAGGACATAGTGCTGCCTCGCTCACGCAACTCTCCGCCCACCAGCGAAGAACAAAAGGTACACGCACCTCCATGTTCAACCGACAGTAATTAGCTCCGCCCTTGAAGGTGACGTCGTCGTCGATTCCGTACTGTCGCCCGCTATGCGCGCCTAGTACTTAAGAATTTGGAATACACTTTCAAATGGTAATCTGGAATGAAATAGTTGGAGTGAAGTGGAGAGACTACTTGTCATAAGCTAGGGCATAACTGTGTACCTGCATATTACGTTCCGTGTTACGCAGTTGGAAATACAACAAAGCAGTGCCCTCTCCTGGAATCCCTCGCGCTCTGATACTTGTTACATTTGAAAATATGCCGATAAACAGATCGCCACCGCCAACTTCAACACCTACGTCATCACTTCTGGCGCCGCTAAAGACTCCGTTGCATCACAGTTCCTCGGAACCTGATAGTACCAAAACTGACCAGTTAGTCAGCATCGATAGTGAATTCCTGAATGTTACTCAACGTAGTAGCAAACGTAAATGCATTGAGTCAGGGTTTTGTCAGGATAACGACCTGTCTTCATTCATGTCGGAAATGAAAAGCATGTTTCTCGAGTTCAAGGAACAACAAAACTGTAAATTTGAGAAATTATGTGCGTCAGTTGAGGAGATTAAAATTCAAAATCGCAGTATACAATCGACGGTTAACTTTCTGTCGCAATACTACGAAGATCTGAAAATCAAATTACAAAAAATGGAATTACAACTTGAAACCGAACGGCAAAATAATTTAGCGTATTTGAAAACCCTAGAAGATAAACTAGAGAACCTGGAACGTGGTACGAGATCGTCTTGCGTGGAAATTAGGAATATACCTATTTGTAAAACAGAATTTAAGGAAGACTTATTAAATACCATGGTTAAAATGGGGTCAACCCTTAATGTCCCCATTCAGCCTTTTGAGATAAAGGATATTTTCCGTATAGGGTCCAAAGACTCCGACACCAGGACTGTCGTTGTGGACTTTACGAGCAATTTACGAAAAGAAAGGTTTCTTCAAATGTATAAAAAGTACAACAAGGAAAACAGTAAATTGTCTACCGAGCACCTGAAATTCAGCGGCCCTGCTAAACCTATTTTTGTGTCCGAAAATCTTTCACCAAAGATGAAACGCTTGTTTTTCCTGACCCGTGACTTTGCCAGCACTAGCAAGTACCGGTAATGCTGGATTAAGAATGGAAAAATTTTTCTCCGAGAAAAGGATGGAGCCCAACATATCATGATCAGGGATGAGTCTGACTTCCCGAAAAAATGACTAGGTATCTATCATTTATTTAATGTACGAGTATTTCGTAGTAAAGTCGTTTTGCTTAGGTCTTGTATTATTATCGTAACTTTCTACATAGAATTAATTTTTCAAAAATTTAAAAAAATAAAAATTCTGTTATTAATTTTCATGCATGCTCTAAAATTAGTAAATACGTCACTAATGTTATATTATTGTAATATTACTATACACACACATAACAACTTACATTCGCTATACACAATACGGAAGATTTATTCTGTTCAAATTCTACTACAAATGGAATACTTTGGTATCTCCTGTACAAACTCCAGTCATTTCGGATTATGCTATGTTCCGTTCAATAATTCAATTCATGTGTTTGATCTCAGTCATCATTATGAATGATAATGTTAAAATAATAGATGATATAGAAAATCTTTCAGCTTCAGCATCATACCAATGCTCCCCGGAACAAGTTGGCTCTTACCTACAAAACGTTAATCACGCCTTGAAAATTTTTCACGTTAACATTAGTAATCGGCAGCAGCGCAAATTTTAACAACCTCCTTATATTATTGCATCGAATAAAGGCACAATTTGACGTCGTGGTCTTATCGGAATGCTGGTTACGTAAATGCCCTCATCTTCCCTCCATACCGGGTTTTGTATCTAATCACTCTGATCACTCAAACCAAAACGATGGAGTTGTGGTGTATACTAAAGTAGAGTTACAGTTCCTTTTAGAAAAGCCTATACTCGCCGATGCAAATTGTCTTGTATTCAAATTTAAAAATGAGGTCGTGCTTATAGCTGTATAGATCACCTTCAAATAGAAATATCCAGAACTTTATAACCAGTCTAGATGTAATCCTAAATTCATTAAATACTTTTAGAACCGTTATTTTGGTTGGAGATATCAACATTAAGGCTTGTATATTTGCCAATGACCTTGTGCATACAAACGGAGCTAACTACACCTCGGCGCGCTACTCCGCTACCCGTGTTTTTTTTTTTTTTTAATAAGACAAATACATATTTTAAAAAAGTAAAAAAACAAGTTATTTTCGTTTGTATTGCACAGCAGTAGATGTTATTTTTTTAGTCTTTTGTTAAAAAATGAAGGAGTAAAATGGTTTCATCTCTACGATTTGGAATTGATTTGGTGATTTTTTTTTCCTATTATGTGATACCAGTACATACATTCTGGTTAAACTAAGTTACGTGAAATATTATGTAGATTGCTACCTATTTTTTTCAGATGTAATTTCTCAGTAATTGCCGAAGAAAAACTGCTTCATCTGCACGCTATTTTTAAGCCTTTTCGAGAGAGCACCCTTAACATAGCACCAAACTGGGTTGATTCGAACTCAGACATGTACCTTAATGCTGTTGCGTCACATGCCATGTTACCTGCTCATGTATTACCGACACGCAACGATAGTTGCATTGACCACGTTATGCTGAAATCTAATAAACCAGCTATTACCTTAGTTCTTGACTCCTGACCATGCTCCTATTGTAGTTTTTTGTAACCTGAAATTACATATCCCGAAATCACTATCCCGTCAGCATCGTGTAGACATTAATGCTTGCGTAGTAGCTCTTGAGAATGTTGATTTTACTCCCGTTATGAACTGTCAAGATGCAGAAACTGCTGCTTCCATCTTGGTCAAACTTATTTCCTCAGTTGTTTGTTAAAAGTAGTCGTGATTCGGTTGTCTCGAACCGAAAGCGCATTATTAAGCCGTGGATCACACCTGGGCTGCTTAGGTGTATTCGAAACCGTGACAACATGTATCGTAAAATGAGGAGAGATGCTGAAAATAATACTCTGAAAATCACCTACAATCGGTATAAAAAATTTTGCAACAATTTATTAAAGAAATTGAAACGAGAATATGAACGACATGAATTTGAAAAGCACCGTAGGAGTCCGAAAGCTACCTGGAATCTCATTAGAACTATCTCCAATCTTCAAAAGAGTAGGGACTCTTCCAGTGAGTTGTTATCTATAAATCCTGATCCAACTCAATCACTTGATACTGTTAACGACTTTTTCGCAAACGTGGGAACAAAACTAGCATCTAAAATCCTTAACTCTCCAAACTATAACTCTACCAGCATTTCTGACTCTGGCACTTCGGATGTCCACCCTAACTCGATGGCTGTTTTTGGCACGGACAACGAAGAGGTAGATGATCTTATTCGTGGCTTACGACTAACTAGTGCTACGGGTTGGGATGGTATCCCCGCAACTGTATTCTATAGTGCTAGAAGCAATCTTGTCTCAGTTATCTGCCACGTCTTCAACCTTGCCCTTACATCTGGATTATTCCCAACGGTGTTCAAAAAGGCGGTTGTGCACCCTATTCACAAGAGTGGAGACAGAGACAGTGTCAACAACTACAGACCTATATCGGTACTATCAATTCTGTCTAAGCTCCTCGAAAAAATAATGAACAACCGTCTGCTGGATTACCTTAACTCACAAAATATACTCGCAAATAACCAATATGGATTCAGATCAGGCAAAAACACAGAAGATGCCATATTAGAATTAATAAGTTCAGTAGCTCAAAATCTAAACAACAATGCTATATATCTAATATATATATAGCTATCTTTCTTGATCTTACAAAAGCTTTTGACACTGTCTCTGTCCCCCTTTTCCTCAGCAAACTAGAGAGGATTGGTATAAGAGGCCTACCGCTTAGTCTGTTTAAGAGTTACCTAAGTGGTCGCTCGCAAATCATTAGGATAAACAACCATACCAGTAAGGAAGCATTCCTCACCTACGGAGTTCCGCAAGGTAGTGTCTTAGGACCTACTCTTTTCCTGGTTTACATAAACGAGCTCTGTAAACTTGATTTAAGAAATTCCAAAGTAATTGCTTACGCTGATGACACTGTTATCTTGGTTCGTGGTAGTGACTGGAACGAGGTTCAGTTTCAGGCAGAGTCAGCCTTGCAAGTTATTATGAGATGGCTGACACAGAACTTGCTCACCCTTAACTTGGATAAAACCAAATTTATCACTTTTAGTCCAAGGAAAGCGTCACAGCCGGCCCCACCCTTCCGTCTGACAGCTCATGCGTGCCATACAATGATGACTCCTGCCTGTGGCTGTCCTGAAGTAATGCGCACGGACTCAATAAAATATCTAGGAGTTTGGGTCGACGGCACGTTGACATGGAATGAGCAAATCAATTCGCTGGTCTCTAGGGTTAGAAAATTAATTTTTGTTTTTAAAAATCTAAGGACCTCTGCCAATTCCTCTACCTTGAGAACTGTTTACTTTGCCCTTGCCCATTCCATTTTAACGTACTGTATTTCGGCCTGGGGGGGGTGCTGGCAAGTGTCTTTTGCTGCGCCTGAAAAGGGCGCAGAGGGTTGTCCTTAAGGCGAACTGTATAGCCTACTGAAACTACCTACAGTAAGGCACTCTTTTGTGCTTAGTACAGTGCTGCGGAAACACTCAAACTTATATTTTGACCCTGAATTTAGAAGGCAAAAACGTAGGACTGACAGAGTGTGCCCGACATCAGTTGTCAAATTGGAAGTTGTCCGTCGGCAGTACATTTTCTGCAGTCCTGTGCTGTACAATAAAATTAATAAAGTGCTGATTATTTACCCACGTACTCTCCGAGATTGCAAAAGAATTATCGATCAATGGCTTCATACTCTTACATATGAAGAATTGGAGAATTTAGTGAAACCCTAAAGATCTTTCTTCGACATATACATGCACACCAAATACACGTAGCGTGGAGTGTGCTCGTGGGGAGGTTCCACTAGCACATTCTACTCTTACACCCACAGACACGCACTACACTCACATACAACACTCTCACATGCACAACACTAATCACTTACCTATTTTGAGATTTTTTTTTGGTTCTAATTCAAATTTTTTGCCATTTTTTTTTCTCTTTTAATTGTTTAATATCTGTTTTTTAACTCTATTTTAATATCTGTAATCTGGAACGCTGTCGTTTCCCTCTTGGAGGTGGGCGTTAATAGCTGCGACACAGTTTTGCAACTAATGCAGCTATTTACGTACGCAATCAATAAGTTAAATATGTTTTTGTTCCAATAAAGATTATTATTATTATTAAAAAAATAACTAGATTACAATGTATGAAGCTAAGAAGACAAGAGGACTGCAAAAGGGAAAATGACACGTAACTCTTGTGTGGAGGTAGGTAATTTCAAAGAGCTTTAGTGAAATTCTTTACATTAATCTAAAAACCCACCCCAGTGAAGTACGGCCGCCTTACAACTACATCGTACGTGTGCCGTTGATACCAACGTGCATAGGCCTAGAGAGAACCTGCTGCGGTCACAACAGCACACGTTCCCTACACTCAAGCATGTCTTAGGACTGTGAAGTGCCTCTGTCATTGAGCGAGACAAGTTTCCAGAAATACTGGACGTGCGCTATATAAATTAGCTCCTTACATCGGTCTATCAACCCATTAAGATCACATAATATAACTTCGCACAAGCGTACCGCGTTGGTTTAGAACTCGTCACCTCGCATTTCCTTAATCTACCCCATTTAGAGGAAGCTTGCAGTGTAATCGGCAGCCGTGCGGACATTCTTGTCAGGCATCGGGGCGTTTCAACTGGGCATCCGAATTACGTGTTTCGCCAAATATATATTTTTTGTATCAGTGTGAGGCCCGAAACCCAGGTTTGATTTGACGAGTCACATTTAATAACGTTCCTCAGAACGGCTATGAATCCAGTTTAGGGTACTTAGTGAAGCCTACCCCCACACCCGGGAAATGCGCGTATATCAAAACAATGTAAAGTATTCTGCGGTCAGTCGATCCAATGGGAGAGGTTACCTCTACTAATGTTTGGTTGGTACGACATAACCTTAGACATTGCAAGGAAGCATTATAGTTCAAACGGGCCTTAACTTGTGGCAAGTATTATTCGGTTCCAGTGTCATGCCAGGGTTTGTCTAAAGTCAGTTTAGAGTCATTGTTGTATATAGTATGTTGCTACGTCTAAAGCACACTCTTAGGAAGGCTTTCTCCGATTTCTCTAGAACCAAACACAAGTGTCAGTTACTTCGTTTAAGTCAGAGACGATAATGAGGTAGGATAATACACACAGCCCTCACCCATTAGTTCACCAACACAGCACACATATTAAGACTAAATTAATCTAACTTATATTTAACTTAATAATAATAATGGCTATCCTAAGGGTTACAACAACAACGCAAACTCGCCATTTGGCATTGACTGAGTCTTCTAGACTATCTAACACCAGCCTATAGATTATGGGGTCTAGCCATTTCAGAGACAGCCTCTGGCCTAATCAATCCTAGCTCGGTTATCCTAGTTTCTTACGGTCCCGAGTCCTAAAACCAAATGATGCCCACGCCTTCAGCGCCGGGCCTCTCCGCTTTCCAACAGATGCGGATGTTAGGCGATTCACTGTCGGAACCTTCCCTTTTTTATGTAATTTCTTAATTGTTTTAAGAATCCGCTTGGGTTTTCTAAGGTGTTTTGTCACAAGCAGATGACTGAGAGCGTTTTTAGAAATCAGATATTTTACTCTCTTATTTGTTTGGCGCCTGGCTAATAATGCTATCCGCATACGACTATCGACCCTTAGGATCTGTGGAGACGGTCGCATTTCAACTAACGCAAAGTATTACTTGCGACAACAGTTAAGTGGGTTTCCAAGGACTTCGCAATTCAAAAGCAAATAACATATTATTCTGTAATTCTCGAAATAAAGTGACAGGTTGGCTCTTAAAGACCCATTAAAAGGACAATTTATGATTTTTCTAAGTGTGAACACGTGAAGCGTATTACTAGGAGTGAGGGTTAGTCACAGCAGCAACAGAAATACACAATCTGTGAAACTTTCAAGTGTCTACTTGTTACGGTTTTTGAGATACAGCCCGCCGACAAACAGACGGACGGACGGACAGCGGAGGCTTAGTAATAGGGTTCCGTTGGTTACCCTTTGGGTACGGAACCCTAAAAAGAGGTTCTGGATTTGAACCCAGACTGGCGCTTTACTGACTGTAAAGTATGCACATATCAAAAATTTCCTGTTTTCGTAGGAATATCGGAAATCCTCTCTTAGTGCTCTCCTAAACTCCCAAGGAATCTACATGCCATATATCAGTTTTGTACGACCAGTCGTTTTGGCTGTTCCTTATCTCCCAAATAACATTTTGGTGTCAGTTACAGGCTTCTTTATGACTTTAAGTAATATAACAGGGTCATAATTATCTCAGTTATAACTAAAGACGACATAGATGAGTTAACAAACAAGTTTTAGCACCAATCGCGGCACTAAAACTTTAATAGACGACGTAACGCAGCTTTTAGAGTTATAATTGTGCTAATAGCAGCAAGTATACTTAAGTCGTTATAGCTTTAAACCTTTCTGTAACACCCAAGTTTTTATAAAAGTTTTCGCTGACTCCATTTTACGCTTATTGTTGTATAGTTATTGCCATGAAGTGTTTTATACCACTTAAGATGTTTTATTGACTATTATTGCAGACATTGGTTATCAAATAGTTTGTCGAGAGTTTAGTAATACCAGATACTAAAAGTGTCAATCAACTCCTCTATCTAGGTTTAAAGGTAACTACAGCTTATTGTGTTATGCAGTACTCTTTTAAAGACGTTCTAAAGGTATTGGTGTCAAACACCGTAAGTATGGGTCGTTATTAACACTAAACTCACTTTTGTAAAGTTCGCCATTGTTTTAGTAACCTAACAATTAATATTATTTCAAGTTATTCAACATTTGACTACAACATACTAAAGGCGATCGGCAGGCTTGTATGGAAGTTTCGTACAACTAATAAATTATCGTTGTTTTAATTGGTAGTCAATACGATAGGCAAGCCCTTATAAAATTCTTAGATTTTTAGAAGTGGGTACCTAAAAGTTATAACCAGTTTTATTTTTGAGGTTAATTCCCAATAAATATTATTACGTGTAAGGACACACATTGTTTTGGTGAAAAAGGATATGTTGTAGATAGCTGGTGCTATTTTTGTCTGTGTATTCTTACGTTGGCAAATTGACATGAGATTTGTATCTATTCAGTAGGGTGATTTGGCGAGACCTACGTCCAGCAGCGGTCTGCAATAGTTTGATGAATGATGAAGTGCTGATGGAGTTTTGAGTGTGGGTAAATAAAACAACTTTGTTTTTGTAGGCACATACATTTATTTTATTGTTCATATAGTTACTTAATCTATTCTTAATATTACTTCATCTAGGAAAGGGGCAGGTCGGGTCATACCTTCATGGCGAGCGTAACTATGGTACCTAATAATGCTCATAACATGTGAGCAGCATCCCACCGTTCTTAAACCTACCATGCAATTACAGCAATAACTTTTTATTGCGTCCCGACCATTCATATTTGTTTCTGCTACTATTAAAACAAAATAAGTTCTAGCAGAAGAATGGCGTGACTTTAGTTTTTTTTTTTTTGTGTACAGTGTTTCACTTGTGCATAAAGTTTTAATAAATAAATAAAAGTTATCACTTCGTAACTAGCACACTTGTACGCAAAATGTTATTTGGAAACTACTTAAATCTCTAGGATATGTCCACAGCCGAATAGTATTGACGATGTCTTCACTCTCATCAGATAAAGCGTAATTGCAACGTTTGCTTGTCGCGTTCTTATTCGCGACAAGCAAACGTTGCAATTGATGCATTGTAAACTCGTCATATTAAAGCACGTACACACACAGCACAATTAATAAAGCGTCCTTTCGCGAAAGTACTATCAACAGATAGAGTACGGAGGAGCAGCGGCTCGACTCAACGTAAAAATGACCAGATAATTTGCTAAATTGCTCAGATGCTGTTACAAACCATAGTTCAAAACAACAGCAAAGAACTGACTGAACAGAGACTTAAAAAGATTTCCGTAACCTGTCAATAAAATAATTGCCAACACAAAAAAAAACACTGATGGTAAAAAGGTTCCCTTCATTAGATTCTATGCAATATTATTCATTTTAAGGTATAATGTGTAATTGGTTAATTATATTTACTATTATTTCTATTTTAAATAATTATTTATCATTTCGAGCCTCGTGATGTTTTACAAATGGCAATTTCTAAAAACAGAACTACGTTTAGTTGCGTTTAATTACTTGAATCTTTTAATTGGAATAATTAATTAATCCAGACTTCTAAAAATACTAATGTTTCATGAAAATGAATGGTTTAGTTGCCTTAATAAGTGGTAAAAAATCTATCCTCCTACTGCCCTTTGCGTTCCAGGGTATGGTGCCTCTTTCGAACGGATTCCGCACCCCGGCAGGCACTGGCCCTGGCGGGCCCCGTCTCCCTTGCTGACAGCTCTTTGATGCGCGCGTGGAATACAGCGCGCCGCCGACACGGGTCTAGTTTTGATCGGACGGCGAGCCGCCCAATGCTCGCCGTCCGCAGACCCGCGCCTACGGTGGTCGGAAATCGCCCTGCGACTCCCGACGCCCGGGCCGTCTTCTTCTATTGCGGCGGCCGGGTCGTGAGGCCTCCCTCTCTCTCACACGTTCGGCCTCCTCCTTCGCTAGCATTACTGCTTCGCAGAAAGAGGTGACCGCCTCCCATGCCTCCTCGCTCCGGACCATAGACCGAACCAGGGCCGGTCGCGAGAGGTCGCCGCAGCCGATCGCCTCGACGAAAAATCGGCGGTGCTCCGCCCAAGCAGGGCAGACCTCTACCGTATGCTCCACCGTGTCCTCCGGGCGATCCTCGCAATGTTGACACCCAGGCGTGTCCTCCCGCCGAATCCGAAACAGGTATCTCCCGAAACAACCGTGTCCGGTGAGTACCTGTGACAGACGGAAGGTGAGGACGCCGTGGCGCCGCTCCAGCCACTCCTCAAAGAGGGGACTAATCGCCTGTATTGTGGCGTGCCCAGCGCTGGGTTGCGACAGTCGCTGTCTCCATACCGCCATGAGATCCTGCCGGAGCTCCATCCGCCTTGCTGCGATTTGCCGCGGCAGAGAAGTCTCGCCCCGGCGTTGCGCCTCCACGCGCCACTCGTAAATGAGCGCGAGGGCTCTCGCTTCCAGATCCCATGGCGGCAGTCCGGCAAGGAGGCTCGCCGCCTCGCCAGAGACCGTGCGGTATCCCCGGGCCAGCCGGATGGCCATGACCCTCTGGGACGCGTTGAGGTAACGGGCAGGTCGCTTCCTCAAAGTAGGCGCCCACACTGGCGCCCCATAAAGGGCCATGGACCGCACGACCCCCGCGTAAAGCCTTCGGCAGGAGGCGTTTGGTCCTCCTAGATTAGGCAGAAGCCGCTTAAAGGCAGCCCCGGCCCGCCCCAGTCTGGGAGCCAAACGTCGAAAATGCTCGACGAAGTTCCACCGGCTATCGAGGACGAGACCCAGGTATGTCATCGTCGATCCGACGCCGATGTGAACCCCTCCTACCGTTATTTGGGATCCCGATGGTGGCTTATTCCGAGATCCATGAAAGCACATGGCTTCGGACTTGTGTAGAGCCACCTCGAGACCCAACTGCCGGATCCTCTCAACGACTATCGCAACCCCGCGTGTCATAGCGTCGGCCGCTGCCTGGTGCGACCCTCCCTGTGCCAGGACCAGCGTATCGTCAGCATAGCAGACGATGCTGACGCCTCTAGGGAGGTCGGCGCGCAGCACCCAGTCGTAGCCGATGTCCCACAGGAGCGGCCCCACAACGGAACCCTGTGGAACACCGCACGACATCTCTCGCCGGTTCCACTCTCCCAGGTGACCGGGGTAGATGACGGCTCTGTCCGTCAAGTAATCCTCGACTACGCGACGGAGGTAGGTCGGCACCCGGTGATACCGAAGTGCCTCCCTAATGCAACTCCAGGGCAGGGTGTTGAAGGCATTGGCGATGTCTAGAGACACCGCCAAGACGACCCCACCCCGGGAAACCGCGTCCCCCGTCGAGAGGGCTCTCACGCGCATGATGGCGTCCACCGTCGAGCGTCCCGTGCGGAAACCGAACTGGTTCTCCGCCAAATCCGGTCCCACCCTCACTAGGTGCTCGACGAGGCGATGTTGCACGAATCCTGCCGATTGCATTTCTTACATTATTTAAAGTGTTCCATGAATACCACTTAATTAAACATGCCACTGCTCAGGAAGCAGGAATAATAATAATGTTTAGCTTAAGGTGTCTATTTTATTATCATAACTTTTCTTTTAAATCTTTAATAAATCCCAGGCGTGTTAAAATTGAGATGAGAAACACGGTATACATTTACCGTGAAATCATAAGGGCAGTCATTTTTCACTGGACAGACTATATTTACATAACTTACTAATTAACAAGAAATTATGTACAAACGCGTATAAAAAAATAAAAATAATCATTGGGCATCAAAAAAATAATCCACATCGCTGTCAATGGCAAAAGTGCCCAGAACACTGGCAGCATTGCCGCGTTGAATCGCAATGCTGATTCTTTGTCCGAAGAAAAGTCCAGCCCTCTGGTCACGTGAACAGTCGACAAGTTGTTTACCTACTGATATCCCGAAAGACTCGATGCGCACTTGGACCCCATGGCCCTAATGTTTCAACCCCAAACGGCTCAAATATGTAACTCCCCATTAAGTTGTTATATTTGCGCCGTTTGAGGTTTTCTGCGCCTGCAGCGGCCGCCCCAGCGCAGCCCGCCGTGCTAAAAAGATGGGATGGCGCAAGGGTGTCGACACATGTTGCATCCCACACCAAAGGCCTACCCAACTTCCAAGGCATTATGGTCATCCCATCTGGCCTCTTCCCATCGTCGCGTGCCAAGCCGTTGGGTTCTAAAACAGCTGGCACCCCGGCGGTGACAAGAGCCCGACGGATGATGTCATTAATGCTGGCGTGCCGTGCTAACCGACCAGCGCTCCTACTGCAAGACAGGCCATGGTGTCCGAGGCGGTCGACTGCTTCACCGCATTGACACCGATGTGGAGCTCCGCTAGGAGCACCCAAACGCAGACACGTAGCGATACGGAAAGTACTGTCACTCAGCATACGCACGCTGCACGTACCTATGTTGGGTGACGGTAGTGCCTGTAGCCAAAGACCCGACTCCCATTCACCCACAGCCAACAGGCGGGCACGCTCCGCAGTATTGGTGGACGTATTTAAGAGGTTATTCCGTACCAACCTGCAGAGCGGCTCATCCCATTGTCTTTGGGAAAATAAGTTATCGGGCAACGCCGTATTCGGGCAAGCCACTTTCCAGGCGTTCACTGCTTCGGTCAAGTAAGGCACTTCACTGTTAACCAAAGATGGAGTTAAAATACTTTTGGTTAAATTTACAGTACGATGACAGGAACGCTGGTAGGCTTATATCAGAAATTTTGCGGATGCCGAGCCCACCAAAGCGAATGGGTAGAGTGGCTTGCAGCCACGCTCGGTCATCCAGAGCCACATTTAGGATAGATGTTAGTGTATCTTGAATGATTTGATCAATTTTGTCCAAAAGATGTGACTGCTTCCATAAAGGGGAAGAGCGGAGAAAATACATAAAATTTGGCCCAAAACAACAATATCTAATGAGGGTGAAAGCCGAATGTAAATTAATTTTGCTAAGTCTTTCCGAAATATCGTTAAAACGATTAATTTTGTCGTCAATGAATGAGGAAAAACTGTCTTCAAATATTGGTGAACCTAGGAGGTGAAGTGAACTCTTATCTAAAATTTTGATATCTGGGGCTATTGCGTTTAATTTTTGTAGAGTAGTTAGTCTGTCGGTATTGTCATTAAAAAAAAATTCACATTTGGAATGGTTGAGGTCAAGGCCAATAGATAAAAACTGTCTTTTCAGAAAAATGAAATCTTTTAAAACAGTGTCTATGTCACCTCCTAGTGTCCCGTCATCTAAGTACCAGACGTTGAGTTTTGAATTTAGTTGTTGAATGATTGGATGAATAGCCAAACTGAAAATGACTGGCCCGAGAGGGTCACCTTGTTGACATCCAACTGCAGATTCCAAAAGGTTTTCTTTGTATAATAATTTGGAGGGGTGTCTGTAGCATTGCCATATAAAACCAAAAATTTCAGGTAGTTCCTTTTTTACCTCCGCCAACAAGATGTCCCTGTTAACGGAATTGAAAGCGTTCTTGACGTCAACCTTGAGGATAACCTCACCCTTGCCAGAATTTAGAAAAGAAGAAAGTGCATGTACGGCAGCCTCACAGCCCCCTCTAGAGCCAAAACCAAGCTGTAGGGGCTGGAATTTGTTTGTCAACCTTTGACCGAAAAGGTTGCAACAAATTTTGGCTGCCATACGCCTATAAGTGCACCCGACAGCGATGGGACGAATGCCGCCGTCCTTCTTGCGTAGAGCACAAAGATTTGCTCCGTACAAGACATCGACGACGGCATCGTTCACGCCGCCGGAGAGCATTAGTTTTACTAGAGCCGCAAGCTCCTTCAAAAGTGACTCGCCAGCTTCCCCGGCGCCTGAACTTAAAAGGTCCTTTAAGTGTTGCGGAGTCAGGCCGTCGAGGCCGCCAGCGGAACCACTTCGAAAGGAGCTCACGGCAGCAATCAGTTGTGGGGCTGAAATGTTTAAAAGTGATGAATCGGGGGTATCGGTGGTTTCAGGGGGATCGGGGAAGGTGAGATCATCCGCAGGCGCTGGATGTTTACTCTCCAAGGCTGCAATGGTTTCTGGAGAGTAAGGCGCCACCACATCACTGCTGAACAACAGCCTGGCTGCTCCCTTAATATCACCTTCACTCAGTTTTGACTCCACGTGCGAACATAGGCCTTTCTGTGGAAGGTTTTTTAACGGTGGTAATTTCGGGTCTAAAAATGAGGTCGAATCGTTGCAGTTTTCTTTAATTTGATTTGTTAAAGTTTTTTTAGTTGCCAAATCTTTTCGAACGTGAAGAATCCTGTAGGGAAAGGTGATCAGTTGCTCCCAAGCGCTTTCTGAGTTCTCTTGGAGTGCGAGACGAACGCATTGTGACAAATTGAGCGCAACGGACCGTCTCGCGCCTCGAGGGACTCTTTTTAAAACGGGAGTAGAATTTTTAAATTTTGACAACGTTTTCCAAAGGGTGTGTTCAAAAGGTGGGGATGTAACTGGGGGGCACGAAGGTACACTATGTGGTTTGTGGACCTTACCATAGTGTATCCTCAGCCCCCGTTCGCCTTTAAAAAACCGGGCCTGGGAGCAATGAGGGCATCTCACCAGCTGTGTGTCAAGGGATGTGGCAGGTTGACTGCTACAGGTTCCGGCATCGCTACAGCCGGGATTTAACATAAAAAGTTGATTTTACTTACGTAATAACACACTTAAAAACTTGATAAAACTAAGAAAAATATTCACAACACTTTTAAACAATAATATAACACTTTAAACACTTTATAACTACAAGAAAATATATCTAAAACACCACAAATTTTTCCAACAAAAATCCAAAAATGTCACTGTCAAAACAAAACGCAGCGCCCCGCGCTCGCACGACTGTTTTCGGCCAGTGGTCTGGTAGGGCTTTGTTTTTTATAGTTTCTTTGTAATCGCCGACTTCCTGTACTACTGACCGGCGCGGGCAGAAGCCACAGTTATGGTCGCGCGACTTGCTCCATGCAGTGGAGGCCGACGCGCGCCACCATTTCAAATCTGCTTCGCCATTTCTCAAGCACGTTGGGATCGACTTGCAGTTTAACGGGATATCTACACTTTGATACCACAGTAACAATAATATTCAATGCTGCCAATTGGAACGTCCAGATTCACGAATAAACATTGATTTGCCTAGTGTTGGGAGGCTACATTACTTGTTTTTAGTGAGTTCTTTGTTTTTCTTCTTTTGAGACCTTATCAACCATGTTAATTTTCTGTCAGTAGATTAATCGTGAATGGAATTGAATTGATTTGGGTTAAGCCAGATGAGAGAAATGAATATTAAAACTCGCAAAAAGTACGTAGACATTGTAAAATATACGATATACGTATTTACTCTGGACACGTGTGTACCTCATTACACACATCAATTTGGGGAACCGAAACGTACAATTTCCGCGTCATTCAACCCAAAAATCTCGTAATTTTATTTCGACCGTAACTCGGGCGCTTTTATCAACTGTACAAGTAGTGGTTCCAGTTTTTAGTACCATATAATATAACATTTATATCGGAAAAAATAAAAAAAAAATTCACTTCACATACTTAAATAACTTAATATTCCATAATTTTATTCCGCTGTGTTGAATAATGAATGACATAACACTTCCACTACGATCAGATTTAATTTTAGTAAGGTTACAGGCTTTTTCAATCTTGACGTACGCTAAAAGTTATACAGTTGATATATAATGTACTCAAGAAGTTTTTAGTGGCAAAGCATTCTTATCCGATGCTTTCTTGCTTTCAAAAAGAGATGAGTTTAGAAAAATACTCAAACTTACAGAAGTAAAATAAATTATCCCAAGAGAACATACTTTTGAGGTAAGTTTTTGTGTTTTTCCAAACTATAATCTATGTCATCTGCCTAGCCTTTTCCCAACTACATTGGGGTCGGCTTCCAGTCAAACCGGATTCAGCTGAATACCAGTGCATTACGTGGAGCGGCTGCCTACCAGACCTCCACAATCCATTAACTGGGTAACACGGTACGTCTTGGCAAGACTGGAGTCAGATTTACTGGCTTCTGACAATCCGTAACGACTGCCAAAGATCTACAAATGACAGCCGGGACCAACGGCTTAACGTGCTTTCCGAGGCACGGAGGAAACTCGTTATGTTAAGATGGTCACCCATCCACAGACCAACCTTGGCAAGCGTTGCTTAACCTTCAAGATCGACCCGTGCGGCGGGGCGATCTTGAAACTATAATCTATGTCTGTGCCAAATTTAATCCAGATTCTATCAGCCGTTCTGACATAAATTAGTAACTAAGTTCCATGCAAACTTTCACATTTTTAACAGTAATTATTGATGCATTTGTATGAATGCAGACGCGGCCCGCGAGGGTTTCGGAATTTGTTCGAAAGAGTCACCGCAGCCCTGGAACGCAAAAGACATTAGGAGGAACACGGATGTATTTTAGTCAGTAAGAATCTGACATTACCATCCGCTGCGCCGAGTGGAAGGAGGCATTTTATGATTTTCCATTTAAAACAAAAGAAGTAAGATTGCTGTACGACCAAAAGCCTAAACACATACTCCTCACAACACACTTACCTCTACTTAGTTCTAACTTAAATAATTTCCCAACCATCGCTTATTTGTGTCTCAAATAACTATCACAAACAAGGCTCTAAGCAAAAAGTGTGTCTACCAGAATAAACGTTTGTCCCAAGTTTGGACACATCTGGTACTGTTGGCTTTTGGGCTGAATTCCTACCTTCAATTACTATTGGAACGGATGAAAGTCTTGGAAGAAGAAGTGAATTTAAAGTGAGTTTACAAAAACTGAACATCTTCAGGAATAATTCCCATGACCTGACTAGCGGATAGTATGATTGTTGATTTGATTTAATGTGTGATTTAATTCATTTAGTTCCACCAAGCTCATTCCATCAACGGACTAAAGACGTATGGCGATCATCATCATAACAGCCGAAAGACGTCCACTGCTGGACAATTGCCCCCCTTTGGGGGAGGCCTATGTCCAGCAGTGGACGCTATAATCGCCACGCTTGGCAGGCGGGTTGGCGATCGCAGTATAATGTGGTGAGTTCCTTAATCGCCCCGTACGACACCCACGGGAGGTAATGGGATGGTATTATTCTTTTACGGCACCATATGGTACCGGCCGACACTATACGGCGTACGGCGATGCGTCACCGGTAAACGTTGAACATCCCACCTATACACACAAAATGCAAATAAGAAATAATTTCACTGTACGAACAGCTAAGAAATGGAATTCCCTGCCGGATTCTATGTTGCCTCATGCCCGATAGCTACAACCCGGGGGTCTTTAAGTCAACAGTGAAAGGGTTACTTCTTAGGATTGTGGTCAAACGGGAGCCTAACGCTAATGAAAAAAAAATTATATGGAAGAACCCAATAACAATTTACTAAAAAAAATCTAATTAGTCCGTCTGAGAAAAAATACGTGTCCAATGTTTTTTTTTAAATTTATCAGACGAACTAATTAGATTTTTTTAGTAAAATACCCCATTTTCCCGACCCAAGAAACAAAACCAGGACCATAATCTCATCAGTAGCACCAAGTTCGTGACTAGATCAACGTGCCAGAGAACCCGAAGTTATTCACTTCACCAAATAATAATGAGAACTCATAGTATATAATTTAAAACGACAATCCGTTAGTTCAACACTGAGATTTTCCTACCCGTGTCACAAGCAGGTGTACTTACTTTACCTAAGTACACAGCCACGGTATGAGTGGGCTAGTGTACACAATAATGTTTAGACGAAAATAAACTACAGTTTAGATTTGTTTTTATTTTTGTAAATACTCGTCCACACTGTCAAAGTTCGTCAATAGGGTATTTCATCATGATATCAGCCTGCAGACGTCCTCTGCTGAACATAGGCCTCCCCCAAGCATCACCACAACGAGCGGTCCTGCGCGTCTCGTATCCATACCTACCCGCTACCCGCGATCTTCACCAGGCCATCGGTCCACCCGGCCTTCCAACGTTGCGTCGGAAGGATATTTGAGAGAGATGTTCTTAAAACAGGAAAGAACACGATTGGTGAAAAAATAAGGGAAAAGCAGAGAAGTTATATAGTTTTGAAGTTATTCTTCTATTCTTGTCACAGAAAATGTCGTTTGTATGGCTTCGATTCAATATGGCGGGACTTGTGAGTGACGTCACACGCAATTAGTGCTGTCTCTGTTTATCACAGTTTTTAAAACGCTGACAACACCGCCATTATTTTGAGATTTTTAAGCAATATTTTTTAACACACGTTCACACATGTGCACACAGCAAGCTGTCTAAAAATCTGGAGTTCAGTAATCTTTAGTAGTGACAGCACGTTACAAGAGTGACATTCTGACTGCATTTGGGCGTGTAGAATTCTAAGCTACCGCATAATAGATTATAGTGAACGTAGAACGCTGAACTCGGAACTCTGACCGCTAGACTGTGCGCAATGGGGCTGGTGCCTTGGACACCACCAACAGTACCGTTAAAGTAGTTGTTTAAGTTTCTTAAGCCAACTGTAAGTCTGCAGTAAGTTGTCGGCCGGTGCTGTAAAATAATAAAACCAGCACATCACTTCCCGTGGGTGTCGTAAGAGGCGACTAAGGAACTCGCCAGAGAATGGGCCGCAGCGTTCTTTGTAAAACGCAACACTGCAATCACCAACCCGCCTACCAAACGTGGCAGTTATGGCAAACCCCCCCCCCAAAGTTTGGGGGAGGCCTATTTCCAGCAGTGGACGTCTTTCGGCTGATATGATGATGTTATCTGGCCTAAAATCGTAGTTCTAGTAACTAGCACAGCTTCCTTGTCCATAATAAAATGGGACCGATGTTCTCTGCCATATTGGCGATAGGTGTTATCATTTGGACAAGGGCCCAACACGTCGGCGACACAATGTAACATACGTTGCCAAACACGACCGTTGTTTAGTCTTTGCTTCTAACTATGAGGAGATTATCTTGAAGACTGAATTGTGTTGGTTGGATCTATTGCGTAGATTTGTTTGATATATTAAAAATAGAAAATCAACAATTTTTCGCCTGGCTTTGCGCCCGTGGTTTTTTCCCCCAGAATTTTGCATACTTTCAGAATTTTAATTTAGTTTCTGGCGATCTAAAGCTTTCTGCGTAGTATCTAATATCCTACCTTCTGTTGAATGTTTGTCTTAATATGTTATTTTTTTTTAAAGCGTTGCATTGCTTTGCGTGCGCTCACAAACATACAAACTCACATACATAAACAGCTAGACTCGGAACAACTATCTGTAGGCCGTACAAATATGTGTTCCGTGCGGGAATCGAACCCGTGACACGCAGCGCAACAGCCAATTCCTCAATCACTGCGCCAACCGTCGCGTTGCTAACATAACTTAGACAGTATACTAATATTAACATTTTTGTAGTTTATGTTTATAATTTATATATTTCACAGTCTCAATAACATCAACAGTTACTCCTTTTCTATGAACGGCCTAAGCAATTGCTAGCATGTTTATTAAATGTAGTATAAGACGCATTGGGTTTTATACTACATTTAATAAACATGCTAGCAATTGCTTAGGCCGTTCATAGAAAAGGAGTAACAGTGTGATGAACAAAATATATGAAATATTTTATTTCGGGAAGTTTAAATTCTAACAACAATCAATTGCATCATTCTAACCTCGACTGTCTGTCTACAGGGTTTAAAGTCTAAGTTCACTCGCTTCGCTTGCATCTATTTTTGTTTAGGGGTTTTTGTCAACTACCCTTTAATAAAAGTTTCTAAACAAAAATAATATTAAAATCGTTACACTTTTGCTTTAAAGGCTGTACTAAAACAAACCTTAAAACCTTTGCTATTGTTCTATTTGAAAAAGACTGAAAATAAAAAAACAAAAAACCTCATATTTTTACCAACAGGGTTGCAATACCGATCACAAAGAATCAAACAAGCTCAAACTTACTACATTGAGTCAGCGGGCTCTGCCTCCTGTTATGAACCTCTTACAGCCCTACGCCTCCTCACATGATGTATTGTCAAAGTTTCTTACCTGCTACTCGGATGGAACGTATTTTTGTATATTTTTTAACTTTTTATTAAGTTTGGGAAGTGATGACATGTCGAGGAAAGTTCATTTTTTGAGTTAGAGCTATTTTATTTTTGTGTTGTTTTTTCTCTTTTAATATTAAAAGACATGTATACGCTTGAAAAAATGAGTGCCAAGAGATGAAGGGCGTCGCTGAGGCTGGCCTTGAAAGCGGTTGCGGGATGAACTGGACGCGCACTGGCTGGTTCGAGGCGGCGTTGCAAGAGAAGATTATCTGGAAAGATATGGGGGAAGCCTTTGCTCAGCAGGTGCGGGTAGTGGGACACTTTACTTGGTGTCGGCACAATACGTTTTTTTCTTCCATTCTGTCCTGTCATCCGACACGCAATCACTCCCTTTTCTTTTTTACCGCACCTATCCATATTTTCTTTAACCTCCATCTATTTACATTTATATTCATAACTCTTCTGGTTGCTTGCGTTTCATCCCTCCTCTTCTCATGATCATATCAAGAGAAGAGAAGAGATTCACGTTCAAAATTTCCGTCATTAACTACCTCTAATGTACTAATTTCTCACTTTATCCTTTCTCATTCCTCCTCACAATATCATCTCAACATTCTCATCTCCGCTACATGCAATGTTTTTTCATCCGCCTTTTTCACAGCCTCACATTCAGATCCACACAGCACAACAGTGGGCCTAAAAAGGCCACTGTAAAATTTCCCAATTAACCTTGAACCTAATGCGTTAGTGATAAAGATGAAAATTAAATTTGACAGATTGTTTTGTGATTAATATTATGATTCTGCTAAAGTGGCCTTTTAGCCCCGCAGGCCTTTTTAGCCACAGACGTAGATTTTCCCCTTTACTCTTCATATTTAGTTGCAATAAGAATATTAAACCTTCCTACGTACTAGTACTGATACAAAACATAACCAATTACCAAAACGACATACCGGAATACTAATTTAGTTTCACTATATTTACTTCAATATGAGCTGTCGACAACTGATCCGGTATGAAAGGGCAAATTATTCTGAGTACTATATGTACGTGTAGGGTACGTCAAGCAAATTATAACTTAGTTAGTATTTAGTAACTCAGCGTTTGATGTACTGACTTTAAACTGAGTGCTGATGGCTCATTTGTTACGTCATGTTGCTGCATTAATTTGTTAGCTAAGTAGTCTGGAAGAACAATCTTCGAAAATAGAAGAAGGTAATATACAGGGTTATTTGTAAAACACCAGCAACCTCTTAGGCAGTGGAAGTACACATGAATAGAAGCCACTTTTACTTTGGGAAAACTCCGAAATCTCGAGAAAAATATCAGCTATTTCATACAAAATGCAATATTTAGCCAATAAAAATGTATGAAACAGCTGATATGTTTCTAGATATGCAAAAAGAAATGCAATAAAAATTACTTTTAAGAAAAAAAATTTTTGAGTCAGTGTCCAACTCCCAGAAAATTAGTCTTAAAGGTCATGAAACACTAGACCGGTAACAACGGCCGGGCTCTAACCCAGCAATTTACTTGTCATACAAATTAGAGCATTGAATCCTGTGTTGTAAAATATATTTCATAATAACAGTAATGAAATGCTTGCTTACAGCGCGCTGATACCGAGTCGCCAGCAAAACTGAAGCATGCACGTCTCGGATGACGCGCCGCTACTGTTTCGTTGCGCTGCCGTAATAATGTGTCATGACCTTTATTTTCCAAAATAAAAGGTGCTGCCTACCCTCAAGCGCAAGAAAAACCTCCCCTAATTGAAAGGAAGGTAAATAACACTCAGAAAGTACACCTATTGTTATTTATTAATAAAGCAGACAATACATCAGAAGCACCCGGAAGAGAGCGAGCCAAGTTCGCAGTAGTTTTGGACATATTTTAATTATAATATTTTCCACAGGGAGACGCGGCCGCGTGATTTATAACGCAATTTCCCCATTGTTACGCGAATAAAACATAATCTCGCCACTTCGGTATACTAGTTTAGTATGTAAACTGCTATTGAAGGCCTGAAGCTGTGTTATTAGAGGAGACTTTATGAAATATGGCGACGGTGAATTTAATTTTTGTTTTTTTTTTTTAAGTAAATGTTATGATAATTAGCTTTGTTTACTTGCATACACAACACGCAAGTAAACAAAGCAATAAATCACCATTCACGAAATAAAATAAGGAAGTATAAAAATCGTTTGCATTTTAAGATTCGTTTCAAAATGGCTAAATAGCAGCTATAAACTATACTAGGTACTACTTATTTTCAACTTATACTATTTACTTATTTTCAATCTCAAAATCTGATAATTTATCGACGTAATTTTATACCTTGAAAATCGACTTAAGGTCATTTTCAAGAAAAACTTGAATTTCTTTGACTTAAGCACCAAAGAATTGAATGCTACGAAATAGTTACTAGAATAGTCGAGAATCCTATATAAAGGTCAGCTTACAAATTGCAGTGACTTTTCACTACAAAAAATACCTTGACGTATTTATCTAAATAACCAATGCACCTGACTGGCACTGATCTTCAAGCGGCGCCTTGCACAATGCTTTGCATTCAGTTATTGTCAACAGAAATGCAATCGCAGCTCTTTGCGAGACGACTCCATTACTCTGAATTCAGACATACCACAAGCTAGATACGAGTAGGTTCAGAAAGTCGACTGCATACAACGAGTGAAAACGCGCGCACACAAAGAACTGACTCACGTACATCTAGTGTAAACACACTCGCCCTCGGTATCCAGATTTCATAAGTTTGAATATAAAATAGAATAGAATACTCTTAGTCGAGAATGAGACCATAAAACCAGAAAAAATAAAAACACAATGGCAATACAACGTGTAGTATGACTGCAGAACCTGAAAATAAGTCCGAATCGCGAAAAAATCGCGAAGACAGTAATTTTACAGATTCGAGCATTATATTGTTGAGAGAAGAGAACTGAACATTATAATGCGCAACTTGATGATGCAATGTGCAATATTTTTAAACAACTTGTAAGATCAATGCGCACCGCTTTCAATTGCAATGTCAGAACATTATGGAATCAACTCATCATCAGAATTAGCATTGCCATTCAACGTGGCAATGCTGCCAGTCTTCTGGGCACGTTTCCGGATGACAGCAATGCGGAGGAATTTTTCGACGCCTGATTGTATTTGGTTTTGTATATTCATAATGTATATAGTTATTTTTATAGTTATTTTGAAATAAATGACTTACTCATCATCATCATTTCAGCCATCTTCGTCCACTGCTGAACGTAAGCCTCTCCTAAAGAGCGCCAACCATCCGCTGCCAGCCACCTTCTTTAAATCATCGATCCATCGTGCAGCAGGGCGTCCCACACTACGTTTGCCCATACGAGTCAACTAAATTCAAATGAATTAACTAAATGCTCAAAATCGATGTTATAATACAGGCGCATGCTCCTTCAATCAGAACCTACCTAGGGTACTGCCTAGTACTGTAATATTACAACATTACAGACGAACACTCCAGGGCCAACAGTCTTGACATAGATAACGATCGCGTAGCGACCGAATTTGGTCGTTAAGTTCTAAGGCCAATAGATTTCGAACGCGATCCACAGATCATTGATTTTGACCATGGAATGCGTTCGTAATTGACTGTGTTCGGGTGACTTTAACGGATTCGGTCGCTGAGCGATCGGTAAGTACGTCGAGACTTCCCACTCAGATGAGAGAGCACCGCAGTAGACCTCGAGGTTTGGTAAATCGGACACTTAGAGCTGGGCCCCAAATCTGCTATTTTATATAAATTCGTCATTCCAACACGATCCCATTGTCATTTTGCCAAAAGTTCGTAATCTACTAATTCATAATGTTCGATCATTGGTTGGTCAGTGGTCTCGTAATAGAATCGTGGTAGAAATATATTTTTGTATTGCCATTATTATAAAACTCGTAGAGATGATTTTCAAAAAACTACTACTAAAGAACATTAAGTTACACCAGATTTCTTTTATATATATACTAGTTGACCCACGCAACTTCGTCTGCGTCACATTTTTCAGTACTGCTCCGCTCCTATTGGTCTGAGCGTGATGATATATAGCCTACAGCCTTCCTCGATAAATAGACTATCTAACACTGAAAGAATTTTTCAAATCGGACCAGTAGTTCCTGAGATTAGCGCGTTCAAGCAAACAAACAAACAAACTCTTCAGTTTAATATATTAGTATAGATTTTACATACTCGTATTATTTATTCATTTGTCATTATGTACATACGACATTACCATTCTATGACATTTCTTTCAATGGAGTGTCAGTGGTTGACCATTGGAAAGTCATAATAACGCTTTTATATTAGTAGATTACCAAACTTGTCAAAATCAACAATTATATAATCAATGATAGACCATTCTGACACTATTCTGATAGCAGACTTGAGGCCCTGGCCTAGCGTACTATTGAGCGTCCGGGAAATAAAAGACAAGCTTCCACATAAAATTCCACGTAGAATTGTTGAGCCTTTTTTCATTCGTTGTATCCAGCCGGCCTTCTGCATCTATCTATTTGGTGTTACTATTCAAAATGTACCTGTCTGACAGCGCGTTCATGATTGATATTCAATACAAGGAGATGACCCTTATGATTAGCTACAGAGACTGGATTCTCAGTATCTAATTCTTGGCAGAATTGGCTGGAATCAATGGTTTTGAGTAAGTTAAAGGATCATGACCATCAACGGTACTGGTTTTTCTCATGCACCAAGATAAAAATTATATTACAATTATTTTCTTTATTTTTGAAGTCATTCTGCATTTAGAATGCCAATTTTGTATAGGGGTTTATTTTGTAAACTTAATAATTTATGAAATTGTTTTGATAAAATGAATTACCTACTGCCGGCTATTCTTACGTTAAAGTGTTGCCATAATCAAAATAAGTAAATATATTGACAACTCTAATCGATTTTTTTTGTATACGATTACAAATTAATATAAATGTAAAGTCATTGGAAAGGTAAATCGCGGGGTTTTTATAAATAATAAAGCGAGATGATACTACTGTGGTGTGAAATAATTAGTATTTCACACACACAGTAGTCTTATTATTTTGCTTTCAAAACTTTTTAAAGCAATTTCATTTTGTTGGCTAACGATACATTGTATATGAATGATTGCATAGATTTTTTTTTAATTATCTTGCTTCGGTTTGATATAAATCGAACCTTTTTTTAATAAATTAATGATTATAGAATTAAATCAGTCACTTGAAATAATTATGTGTCGAGTGTATTTATTCGAGTAATCGATTTGCATTTAAAATCTAAAGTGGCAACATTGGTGTCCAAAAAGTCCAATGTCAATTGCACGTGGTGCATGCTAAGTTTGTTCATTGCGATTTAAGTATTAGTTTTTTTGTGTTGATCGAGTCCTACTCTCCACAGTAATTCTGTTATTCATTGTAACTATTTGTTTATTTCTTGTTTTCAATCACTATCGCTAACTTTAATGTGAAATTGTGAATCTTACGCCAGGACGTTTTTACGCCAGGAAGTTTTCACTTTGTTTGAAGTTTGTGTGTGATTCGTATTTTGTTGTACTGTACTGTACTACTTAGCCACTACTGAAAATTTCGACCACTTCGCGTGAGGTACCGACAACAAGAACAATCGACCGGCGAAACCGGTGTATCAACTGTTTTTTTGCAATCCTAAGAAACCAACGCAGGTATTCTTTGGAACAAGCTACTACTCAAATGATCAATGTGTTACAGTCATGGATAACTCCTACTCAGGTAAGCACATTCTATTAACGTTTTCATACTTATCAGTCTATTTCTTGATTTCTCAGACAGTTTAAACCTACCCAGTCATTCTCTCGTTTTTATATTTTTATTTTTGCTTTTTATAAATCACATATTAAAAACTATAGACAAATGATAGCATAAAATCAATGTCACAATGCTGAAATTGGAAGCACTCCGTGCTGTAAGCACAAAATATAATTATGTTGTGCGGCCCAATCAGTTAGACTTGAAGTCGGTGATTGTGACATTCCTTTGCTCATTCTATTATACTATATTCTAATGACCTTTTTTATATTTGATTTCAAATATATTTTTTGTTTGCAGCTGTCTCCAGGAAGTATAATTTGCTCCGAGTGTTTTGGACTGCTTCAAAATCGAGTTAACACAGTGAGCGAAGGAAGTGCTATGCCTTTGCCTGCTCTTGGACATAGAAGAATCTGCTTTCCTTGTGGAAATTCTATCTTACGAGCACCAAGAACATACCCTGTGCGACATGATCGACAAGAAAGAAACATTTTAATGAGACTGGTTCCACTGCACTTGGTAAATATTTATTAGTATCATAGTGAAAATATGGAGTGTCTAATACAGAATCTGTCTACTTGGGCTAACAGAAAAAATATTTAAGCACCTTATTTTTTTTAGGTTTCCAGAATGGAACGTGTATGTGCTGCATGTTGGAGATCAGCTATGAGAGAAGTACAGAGGCAACAGCAGCATGATTCAAATCGTCCTACTGTAGCACATGCTGTGTCAAGTGATGATTTCAATATTCCTGAGCCACCTCCTCTTCCATCTTCAAGACCAATAGCAGTTCAATTAGCGGCACCAAAAATCACATCATCTTTATATAGACGTGCTGCAAACACATCTGGCCACTGCATATTCGTTAATTGTTTTGAAAATGAACGTCTACTTGTACCATGTGCTATAAAAGATTTATTATTGTATCATTATAAATTCTATGTACCATCTGGTGCACGTGTTTGTCGTCACCACTTGGATCACGGTTCTTGGAATGAATTAACCTCCCAATTGAGGGATTTTACTGGTAGTCAATTTGATAATATTATGACTATGATGCAGCGAGCAGCTAATAACAGATTTGATTTTTCAAATATTAGGATGATGCCTCCATATTTATGTCATTATTGGCTTGGATTCAATGCTGACCAGTTTTATGATTTACTTAACAGTATCCCAAATCTAGCAGAACAGGTACCAAATGCTTCTATAGCCTTGTGCATATATTTAGTTAAGGTAAGAACTGGTGACAGTAATGAAAGGTTGGCTACTCTTTTTAATAAACCTCGAACCACTTTAGAACGGTGGATGTCAAAAGCAAGAAATTGTTTAATGAGTGATTTTGTCCCCTTGCACTTAGGATTTAATCATCTTACTGTACAAGATGTTGCTTCTCGAAATAAGATTATACCAGAAGGACTGTTAAGTAATCCTGATTTGCCACCAGATGTTAAACCTGCAATAGTTATATGTGATGCTACCTATGTTTTTGTGCAAAGTAGTTCAAATTATTTTTTTCAGAAACAAACCTACAGTTTACAAAAACTAGACAACCTAGTAAAACCATTTTTGATTGTGTGTTGCGATGGCCACATTTTGGAATGTCTTGGTCCATACAAAGCCACTCTTAATGATGCTACAATCACAAGTTTAAACTTAAATAATGAGGGATCTTGTATAAGATCATTTTTTAGAAGCGGTGATATTTTTCTTCTTGATAGAGGATTTCGAGATGTTATAAATGAACTCCAAGAACACGGTTTTGTCACCCACATGCCAGAGTCTCTCCTCGAAAATGAACACCAATTAACAACCCAGCAGGCAAATCGGTCTCGTCTAGTAACCATGTGTCGCTGGGTTGTAGAAATAGTCAATGGTAGGATAAAAAGAGACTATAGACTATTCTGTCATGTATTCAATAATAGAGCTGCTATGCACCTCAGTGATGATTTTAGGATTTGTTGTGCCTTATTAAATAAGTTTCATGTTGCCATAGATGACCCACCGGAGGCTTTGGAATATGTTACAATAGCTAAAAGTAGACTTTTTCTAGTAAACCATCTGGCAACATATGTAGAGCAAGAAAATCTTAACAGAAGGAGAGCTAGCTTCCAAACAATTGATGGCAATCATCCTCATTTGGATAGATTCCCACGACTCACAATTACTGACCTTAAGCGGTTTGCTCTAGGTACATATCAATTAAAACAGGCCAGATCTTACTTCGGGGAACATGTTCGTCAGTCTGGAATATATTCAGTGGAAGTGAATACTGAAATTGATGAGGATATTCCTCTGATTTTAGGCCTAAATAATTATTTGTTAAGAGGTAGGATTAAATCCAGGCATGTGAACAGTTGTACGTATATTACACGTATTTATTAATAAGCAGAGACTATGCTGTAGCAAATACATTACAAGCCATAGTAGGTTATTGTTGCAACTGCCTTGTTGGTAAGCGAACTGTTGGCTGCTGTGCTCACATAATGACAGTGGTGTGGTTTTTGAGTTGGGCTCGATACAATGATGTCACTGCTCCAGCATCTTATTTAGATGATTTTTTAATGAATATGATGAATGAAGTCATTCGCTGTTCCTATATGAATAGGTACCTACCTACTTACTGTAAGGGTTAGATATACTATGATTGATTATATACCTACCTACATGTTTAAAGTGCTACCAGTGTCACTGAATCAAATTAAAGATCTCTTTGAATTCTATTGTTTTTTTTTACAGCTCTCCTTTTTTTTTTATTTGTAACTGTTTTAACAGGAAATATAAAGGCAAGGTACTGATTTATTTAAGTCTCTATCCCATCAGATATGCTAATTAATCTGCTCTCCAAACTACGACCTTACTTACCTCTATACACGACGGATATTTCTATTTTGAGGTTAAGTTACGTTTTCTAAAAAAACATGGAAATGCGGGTTATGATTCCAAAATGGCAATTGTAGATGGTTATTTGGTTAATTTATAAACCATCTAAAACAACTTTGGAATTGACGCAACTCTGTACCGTGGTCCATATTGTCGTGGTCATTCTCCTTTACCGCACATTGGTGGTAAGGCTAACGTTGATCTAGCGTAGTGGGGAGTTTAAAAAAAATAGGCAGCCTATCCATTTCAGCGGAGCGAGGCAGCGGAGCGGAAGAATGAAAAATTTTAACCAATAAAGAGGATTTCCCAAATTAAAGGAGTGTAGGGAATCTACCTGCCAAAATTAGCTTTCTACGACCGGTAGTTTCGGCTGTGCGTTGTCTGTCAGTCACTTACTCACTCAGACACGGAAGAATTTTATATATATTTTCACCTAAGACACTCATCATCTGCCTAGCCTTTTCCCAACTATATTGGGGTCGGCTTCCAGTCAAACCGGATTCAGCTTAATACCAGTGTTTTACGTGGAGCAGCTGCCTATCAGACCTCCACAACCCATTAACTAGGTAACACGGTACTTCTTGGCAAGGCTGGAGTCAGATTTACTGGCTTCTGACAATCCGTAACGACTGCCAAATATCTACAAATGACAGCCAGGACCAACGGCTTAACGTGCTTTCCTAGGCATGGAGGAAACTCGGTATATTAAGATGGTCACCCATCCACAGACCAACCTTGGCAAGCTTTGCTTAACCTTAAAGATCGACCCGTTTCACCTACGACACTATTGAGCAATTTTAACAAGCTAAGTATTGTGTGTCACTCGCGACCTTATAACCTAATACAGTCCTCAAATTACCATATTTTGCATAATAGTCTGAAAGTCTATTATTCTCAGTCATTGCTCATTCTGTTTGACGAAAATTGGCTGAAAAATATCTCCAAATAACTAGTTTTGAAATAAAGAATGACATTTTGATGACAAAGCCACGATTGAAATGTCATCGGATTTCTGAATTTAAAAAAATATCACGTTCGAGCCAATCTGAGTTCGATTTTTGAACATTGGTTTTTTAAATTGAATTTTATAGTGCGTGTGAGTAAAATAAAGTCGAGGGCAGATAAAAATCAATACAGGGAAATTGTGTTAACCATGTGATCTTTAGGTTATTTAAATAGAGTTTTAATTTTCAACAGTGTCATTTAATTACACAAATAAAAAAATACTTATTAATAGCCGTGCAAAGTAATTATTTTGTTAGAAACCAGAAACGTAACACTTGACCCACGAACTTAGGTTTAGCAGTACATTTTGTGCCACCGTTATCATAATTTGATATTTTGTACAATAAAGACAATAACAGCCAACTTCAATTCACGTTCGTACAACACAAACAAAAATTAATGGAGCATTTTTTTAATTTATGACTTTTTATGTAAAAATATCTTATCTTGAAAAGTTCAAAAGTCCTTGACTCTTCAAGGAAATACACCAGTGTTTGGGATCCGCCATATTACATTTCGGTAGCGTATGTTAATCCCATACATTTTACTCTTCATTTTCATACAGTGTATAGTGTCCACAAGAAAAACTATCGGAGCAAATCTACATCGCAAATAAGAACGACGATGCCATCTATCCAACTAGCATCGAACTAAAATCCAGCATCGCGCAATCAGAGTTTACCGTACAATTTGAAAATATACATCAGCCCAAATATAACCTGTCGGGCAGTTGCCCACACGGACATAACAACCGTCCGGTCGGAGGATCCTCCTTTTTCAATAGAAATTTGCGGGACTTTACTCTTTGTACCGCATACCTCTAAATTCAAACGTTAGCGTGATCGCGGTTACCACTGATCCCTGAAAGAAGTTTACTTTAAGGATGGGAAATCATCAAACTACTTCTTCAGCAGTGGGCGGATCAAGAAGCAAGAGGAAAGGAGTGTCAGACTCTTACTGACTAAAACCCATCCATGTTTTGCGGCCGAGGTGATTTTTTCGAACAAACTCTGCAACCGGGGCTGCTGTTTACAATTACAGCATACAAGGTAGTTTTTGAAAATAAACTTTCCTTTGACACCATTTCAATAAAATATAACTATTTGATAAAAATCATAACACTATTTTAAAAAAATACACAAATCGCTGAGAGCTTTTTAAAAGTTCTGTAACATTTATGCATTCTTAATGTTAAAAGCACATAAAATAGAAGTGTATATAATTTATTTTAGTATTTTTACATAATAGCACCTGTGACTTCAATATAAAAGCTTTAAATATAATTTTTTTTGACTAAACTTTACGTTATATTCAAAACACGACTTTTTCCAACGGTTTTGCTCCCGTGGCTGGCACAGAAAACGTATATTTTTTAGGTATTCAGCAATAATGTATCTACTCAACAAAGTATACTATAAATTATTTCTACAGATCATTTCTATCAGAGGGCGAGATTTCGAAATCAGGTCAGCTAGTTGGTAGTTGGTTTTATAAGACTATAGTATATGTCTGCTCGTAAATAAGCCTATTATTTTATAGTAATAATCATTTTATTACTATAAAAAATATATAATTATGAATGTTAATTTATATTTATGTTAATAAACATGCAGGTTGGACAAATAACGGACTACCGGGCAATTAAATTTCCCCGCAATGACATTCAGGAGACTGTTCGAGCTGCCCCGGACCCTCAGCAGCAGCGACGCAGCACGCTTACGTCTGATCGCTGCGAAGCCATCAGTGTGCGCATCAGCAAACATTCCTGACGCACTACAGAAGCGTGGCAGCCCCAGCTGCATCCTGAACGCAATGTTGTATTGAACTCGAAGAGCATTGATAGCTTTCTGCATACAACGTGTAAAACGTCTGATAATATGCCACGCCCTGTCCCTAGATTACTTTAATATTACCTTTTATAAACAAAGAGACAATTTTACCTCAGCATTAGTTTAGATAAAAGTTGTAATAAGTAAATAATCTCTGCATGTGAGAGTTTAAATTCAATTGTAAATAACATCAAAGAGCATACTTATAGCAGATGTGGTTGAAATTTTCATTACTTAGGTAAGTACTCGTAAATAAAAGTAATTTTGAACAGAATTCCAATTCATAATAATTTATTCAACATAACCCTACATTTCACAAATGTTAAATATTATCAAGCACATAAAAAGTTCGGCAAAATTAATTTCAATAAAAGTCTCTGTTGCATTCAATTTAAACTGGCTCATAAATAATTCGATGGTACGTATTTAGGTTCCCGCAATAATAGAAAAAAACATTTTTTGAAGGACAAACTAAAATTAATAAATACACTAAACTCACAACAAACTAAAACAAAACATAAAAAAATCATCTTCAACGCTGTCAGCTGATAACGTGCACAAGAGACTGGCGGCATTGCCACGTTGAATTGCTCTTCTTACTCTCTGTCCAAAGTTAAAGTTTTTGAGTGACTGAGTTTTCCATCTTTCGGTTTTATTCTAGTTTATTTCATTACAATTAAAGAAACTAGAATGAGACCGACATATGGAAAACTCAGTTAAAAGTATCCTAAAAATGTCTTCGTCTGAGCACAAAATAATTGAACGGAATATCGTTAGAAGTACAGAAGTAAATATCTATCCCTGGAAACTATTAAGGACCACGACTGCGTTACTTTTGGGTCCAATCTAAAAGGATTATTAATTTAAACTCTAAAGTGTCTTTATACTTGTCTGCCCTTTTATAAATAGCTCTATTTAATTGAATTTTGCATCGTATTTCATGATTTTATTATTCTGGGATCGAGACCCTTTGAATTTTGCTTAAAAGCGTATTTAGTTTATAACATGGATTTATTAATAGGGATGATTCCTGAGTTCAAATATGATTCTACTAGGTGACTCGTGCCCACTTCGTTGGGCGGTATTTTTAGCCTATGACACTCACAAATAACGTGGCTTTCTATTGGTAAAATAATTTTCAAAATCGGTCCAGTTGATCATAAACTCACAAACTTTACCTCTTTATAATATTTTAGTATATTATTATTGATTCTATTTAAGTGGCAATAATCCCTTCAGTTAGAATATTGAAAAATATTGGACATTGTTGCTTTATCTAATCAATAAAAAACTTGCCAACTTTGCGCGTGGAAACCCAAATAAAATTTTGTGTCAGTTACAGGCTTTTTTATGACTTTAAGTAATATAACAGGGTTATAACTATCTCAGTTATAACTAAAGACGATATAGAGGAGTTAACAAACAAGTTTTAGCCCCATCGCAGCACTAAAGCTTTAATGGACGACGTAATATAGCTTTGGGAGTTATAATGGTGCTAGTAGCAGCAATTATACTTAATACGTTATAGCTTTAACCTTTCTGTGACACCCAAGTCTTTATAAAAGTGTTTGCCGACTCCTTTTATCATTTATTGTTGTATAGTTATTGCAATGAACGGTTTTATACCACTTAAGGTGCTATATTGACTATTATTGCAGACATAGGCTATAAAATAGAGTTTGTCGAGAGTTTAGTAACACAAGAAACTGTAATAAAGGGTTTAACTAAAGCTTATTGTGTTATGCAGTACTCTTTTAAAGACGTTCTAAAGCTATTGGTGTCAAACAACGCAAGTATGGGTCGTTTTTAACACTAACCTCACTTTTGTAAAGTTTGTCATTATTTTGGTAACCTAACATTGATATTATTTCGAATTATTTAACATTTGACTACAATATACAAAATTTCTTACATTATTTGAAGCGTTCCATGAATGCCACCTAATTTTACATACCACTGCTCAGGAAGCAGGAAAGAATAATAATGTTTAGCTTGAAGTACCTATTTTATTATAATATAAATATAAAATAATATTCCACACAACTATCACACAACGCCATCTAGTCCCAAGCTAAGCAGAGCTTGTGTTATGGGTACTAGACAACTGATAAACATACGTATATATTTCTAAATACATACATATTATAGATAAACTACACCCAGACACAGAACAAATGATCATGCTCATCACACAAACATTTGTCCAGGGTGGGAATCGAACCCACAACCTCTGGCATAGCAGTCAGGGTCACTAACCACTAGACCTTCATAACTTTTCTTTTAAATCTTTAATAAATCCTAGGCGCGTTAAAATTGAGATGAGAAACATGGTATACATTTACCGTGAAATCATAAGAGCAGTCATGTTCACTTCACATACTTAAATAACTTAATATGCCATAATATTATTCTGTTGTGTTGAATAATGGATGACATAACTCTTCCACTATGAACAGATTTAATTTTAGTTAGGTTACAGGCTTGTTTGCCTTGCTTGTTTGGCTTGTTTGTTTGTTTTTTTTTTTGTTTGCTTGTTTGTTTGCTCACTAACGCGGTAATACAGGTTAAAGTAGTAGCTGACGATGAATAAACGCTCTTATGCAGCTTTAATATCTTTTTAACACCGTACTATAGGCTTTCTATAACTTTTACCTGTAAAACTGTGGGCCTCTTTCGTGGCTATAAGTGAGTTAGAGCATGCTCTAACTCAGTTGCACAGGTATGCGTTAACACTTTTATACTCAAATGGAACTGATATACGAGTCTTATATAGGTTTTTTTAACGCTTTAGTGTTAGTTGAGAAGGGTTCCAAACGAATTGATTTTTTTTAACATGTTATTTTAACACTATAGACTTCTTATGTTTTCCTGTAATCTAAAGGTAAAGATCTATTATCTCCATTTTTTTTTTTAATTTAGGCTTGTATTTTCGGAGATAAGGAGGGGGGAATGTTAATTTTTCATTTAATTTCTTGAATAACTTCAAAAGCATTTATTTTTAAATTATGAATAAAATATAATTACAAGACGAGAAGTGGAAGCTGGTGACGTCACGTCGTACTGAAATGTGACGTCACACGAGTTTACAACGCTCTGTATTGTCTTCACTTTTTTCAATAAGAAAAAATACGCGTCTAGTATTATTGGAAATCTATCTGACAGACAAATTATATATTTTTTTGTCATCTAACTTATTCGAAGAGTAGTATCTTAAGCAAGCGCAAATGGTGGATGGATGTTTGTCGAGCAATCACGCTGGAACGGCTGAACGAATCTAGATGAAATTTGCCACGAAATAGATTATAGTCTACGTCAGCACAAGAGCTCCCGGGGCAATGTAAAAGGAATAATTTCCGAAAATCACACGGGTGAAACCGATGGCAAAATCCAGTATACCATTAAAATTGTACCATACCTGGTAGCTATTCCACCAAAACGCACAAAGCGTTTCCAAACGTCTTTTATAATGCGCACAGCAAAGGAGTGGAACTCTAAAACCTGCGTCTGTTTCCGAACGCATTCAACCCTTAGGGTCCGTACACACAGACCGGCTCGGAGAGGAGAGCAGATTCTTATCACGTTGAAAATAGAGTTTTAAGTATTTGTAGTAAAGTTTATTTTTGCATGTGCACTGCTTTTGTCATTAAGAATGCTTGAACGCGCTCGGTGTGAAATAATAAGAGGAGCTCACCGGCTCCGATCGAGTACTTTTTCTCGTTCGCGCAGCCGTTCGGCTCCGATTGCATGCTCTTTTTCGCGTATCCGCTTTCAGATCGCTTCCAGCCGGTCTATGTGAAATAGTTGGCGTCTCCGCTCCGACCAACTCCAAGCGTATACGATCCGGTCTGTGTGAAAAGTAAAATGCGCGCCGATGCTCTCCGAGTGTGTGAACGGACTCTTTAAAGTTGGAGTAAACCTGAACAGTCTTCTTCTGGGTAAGTCCACTCCATCATCGACTTCGTGTCTGTCACTTCAGACCTAGACTGGTAAAGTACAAAACCATCTCTAATAAAAAAAAAATTCTTAGAAATTATATACCTAATGCAGAGAGAAAAGCGAGCTGCAGTAATGAGTTCTTGTGACGTCATTATTGAAAGCACTCAGTGCCTTATTTCGCTGGAGTTTCTTACAAGGAATGTTGCTGCAACTGAATTATAGGTTATGAAACTGAAATTTAGTTCTGTAATGTAAACTTTTTCCTCTTTTACAGCGCGTAATTTGCGCAAATGTTCGCCTCACTTATTTGTGTTAAAAATGAACTTAACGCTATGATTTTAGCTTATGTTTAGGTTTACGTAACCCTTCGTGCACAAGTCCAACTTGCACTTGGCCGTCATAAAACAGTTTTAGATTAATTTCTATGCAAAAGCATTGTCGAATAAATGATCACGTAGATACACCTGATTGCAGGTGCTTCACACACTTGTAAATTCCATTCCACTCTTTTCACAATATTTTCTTTATTTACAGACTATCTCGAAGCTGAGAGTGCAGCTAGTTTAAAATAAATAAACCTTATTGATTATTCAACACTCAAGCATATTTTGAGCTTTACCACATTTCGTTGGCTATCTTTATTTTAATATCAATATTTACCTTAATTCCTACTACCTGTTCAGCTACAAAGAATTTCAGGATGTTTTTTTTCTAGACGAAATTGAGGTTTAAAACAGGTTCGATGTATCCTAGTATTTAGACTTTTTGACACGATTTATTTTGGGGTTGTACACAAAAAGTACATCGTATTTATTGCCGCAGGAAATACATCGCAGTATATCTGTATTGTTGTGGAATTTGTCCTAAAGAGTCACCGCGGACCTGGAATGCCATTAGTCAGTAAGAGTCTGACACGCCCTTCTGGTCCACCCGAACAGAAGGAGTCATATTACGGAAAATCCTCTTTTAGTGCTCCCTTGGCTCCATGGGGAGTGTATGGAACCTTTTTTTTTTTTTGAGAATGGGAAATCATCAAATGACTCCTCCTGCTTTGGGTAAAGCAGAAGGGAGTGTCAGACTCTTACTGACTAAAACCCATCCGTGTTCCTCCTAGTGCCCTTTACGTTCCAAGGTACGATGCCTCTTTCAAACGAAGTCCCCAGCCCCAGCAGGCACTGGCCCTAGCGGGCCCCGTCTTTTGTGCTGACAGATATTTGAGGCGCGCGTGGAACACAGCGCGCCGTCGACCCGGGCCTGGTTCTGATCAGATGGCAAGCCACCCAAAGCTCGCCGTCCGCAGGCCCGAGTGTATGGAACCTACATGCCTAATTTCAGCTTTCTGCGACCAGCAGCTTCGGCTGTGCGTTGTCTGTCAGTAACTCAGTCAATCATCTGTCACAAAAGGATTTCGTATAATAATATAATAGGCTTGTCCAATGAAAAAAAAAAAAATAGTCCGTCATTTGGAATATCAAAAATATTTGACCCGTGTTTTTTCTTTTGTTACGTAAACCAAAATTGACGAAGATATGACGCTTTTAAAATTCTCAATACATCACGCCGTGGTATAATTTTTAGTGCGTCCTGACGTCACGAGCCCCCACTCCCGAGTTTTGATGCGTTTTATCTTTGTCAATACCTATTCATTGATTTACAAAAATAATAAATACGTGTCCATTATTTTTCAATACTCTAACTGACGGACTAAATAGATTTGCAATTTATTGATGGTGAAAGTAGCCTATTAGGACACTAAAAAGTATTATACATTCTGATCCATTTTTCGATGTGGGCGGGTACTGAGGTGAGTCAGGATACTGAGCTACAGCCCTTTACTGCTTGGGTTTGCGGCAGTAAATAACACCCTACAAGATGACCCCTTCAACCCTAGCCCCCGATAACCAACCGATTAACAAGCAAAACGAGGACTTTCATTCTTTTACAAAAATCTCACAGCTACCTAACATACAAGTCCAGGTTATTCCGGCTATCACAGGTCTATTTTGTCAACCCAAGCTCCGCATTTCACCCCTAATCTCAAAGGGCAATAAACTAGACTAACGACCCAGACAGGTAAGGGTCCATGTAACTAGAAAGTGGAGGATTGGTACCTAATCTTATTAACATTCGTATCACGATCGGCAGCACTCGACACTTCTCTCACTTGGCCGCAATAAGTGTTCTATTCAGTACATTTTAGTCGCTAAAAACCGTCCACCATCAACAATTCCACATCCATTGACGATTTTGTTAGCAGCTGAGACAGTTAAGTTAGTAGTGATCCAGCAATGGATGCGGTTCCAAGCGAAGGTTCGACCAATAGGCCGGACCTGTCGTTCTTGTAAACAGCTCACGTTCTGTAGATCCGATGGTAGTACATACTTAGTTGTGTTTCAACTTGAGGCGGGTTTATTAAAAATCTTCGGTTTGTTTATGGAGACATGTTTTACTTTATATCGGTTATGGTACAGAGAGTCTTGCTGAAAGATATTGTTTTAAAATGAAAAGTGCAGCGTTGCAAGTTGCAACATGTTGAGGTTTTACCTATGAAGCTGCTGTTTTTAGGGTTCTGTACCCAAAGGGTAACCAACGGAACCCTATAACTAAGCCTCCGCTGTCCGTCCGTCCGTCCATTTGTCTGTCAGTGGGCTGTATCTCAAGAATTGTTATGGGTAGACAGATGAAATTTTCAGTTTTTGTATTTCTATTGCCGCTATAACAAAACATAATAAAAATTAATGTTCATGGCCGGTTTTTTTTTTTTTTTTTACATAGATAGGCACGCGTTTGACCACTATCTCACCTGATGGTAAGCGAGGATGTGGTCGAAGATGGAGCACGCTTGCCTAGAAATAACCTATTCACTCTTGATTTAAAGACTCCCAGGTTGTAGCTATCAGGAAACACAGACTCCGGCAGGGAATTCCACTCCTTAGCTGTACGCATTATGAATGTGTTCCCAAAACGTTTTGTGCGTATGGGTGGGATGTCCACCATGTACCGGTGGCGCATCGCCGTTCGTCTTGTGGTCCGATGATGGAACGGGCTTGGCGGAATTAAATTATACAATTCCGTCGCACATTCCCCAAAATGCAACCGGTAAAAAACCGACAGGCTAGCAACTAGTCGTCGATGTTCAAGACTTTGGAGCTTCGACGCGTCGAGCCTCTCATTGCCGATGATCCTCTTGGCTCGTTTCTCAATTGACTGAAGGGCATCAAGCTGGTATCTGGCAGATCCGTCCCAAAGATGAGAGCAGTATTCCATACACGATCGAACTTGCGCTTGATAGAGTTTGAGCAGCTGTTCCGGCGTGAAGTACCGTCTCACCTTAGCCAGAATCCCCAACTTCTTTGCAGCCACTTGAGCTTTTGCCTCTATGTAAGGGCCAAAATTGAGAGTAGATGTAATGTAACCCCAAGAAGCTCAAGATGGTCGGTTATCGGCACGGTTTCACCGCGGAAAGATGGAGCTGGGCGGAATTGGCTCCTTTTGGCGGAAAAGACACAGATACGCTTGGGTCTTAGCAGCATTGAACTTGACCAGATTGGCATCGCCCCATTCAGAGACAGCCTGTAAGGACACGTTCAAGCGCTCAACCATTGCCTCCCGGAGAGACCGGATCTGCGACCCACCAGCTCGTGCGTCGGACACGTATCTCTCAGCAACAGTGCTGTCGTCTGCATACCCAAAGGTACCGGGTTTAAGCAGATCATTAATATGCAGCAAGAAGAGTGTTGCCGAAAGCACCGACCCCTGAGGAACCCCGGCATTAATATCCAGCAGACCAGACGAGCAGCCATCTATGACCACTCGGATAGACCGATCCCTCAGGAAATCTGCGATCCAATCACACAAACCGGCGGGCAGACCGAAGGAAGGAAGCTTACTAATAAGGCTATCGTGCCAGACCCTGTCGAAGGCCTTCGAGATGTCAAGGGAGACCGCCAGTGCCTCCCCGTGCTTCTCTATGGCCTCACTCCAGATGTGAATGGCATACGCTAGAAGATCCCCAGTTGACCGATTTCGGCGAAACCCGTATTGCCGGTCACTAAGGATATCATTCGCTTCTAGGTACGCCAGAAGCTTATGATTCAGTACGCGTTCCATAGTCTTACAGAGTATGGACGTTACCGAGATGGGTCTATAATTCGACGGGTCAGCTCGACTACCCTTCTTGGGCACGGGCTGCACGTTAGCTTGCTTCCAAGCCTTCGGCACTTTTCCAGTCTCGAACGAAAGGCGAAATAGGCGTGTCAAGATCGGAGACAGCTCAGGCGCACAAGTCTTCAGAACAATTGCCGGTATCCCGTCGGGACCACTAGCCTTGTTCACGTCTAGGTTACGCAGTACCCTACGGACGTCCTTGTGATGAATGCGAATGTTCGACATACTCGACTCGCATTCACCAGGAGAGGCGGAGGGCGTCGCGCCACCAGGATCCAGACGTGAAGATTCCGCAAACAAAGAAGCAAACAAGTTCGCTTTCTCCTCAGCGGAGTGGGCCATCGTCCCGTCGGGTCTCAGCAGTGGTGGTAGTGAGGGGCGGCAGAAGTTCGATTCGACCGACTTAGCCAGGGACCAAAAAGCCTTACTACCTGCTGGGTATGAAGCAAGTTTGTTCCCTATTCGGCTAATGTGGTCAAACCGAGCCCTCCGCAACACCTTCTTGCAGGACTTAGCAGCCCTGTTGAAGGCTCTCTTCGCGCGATTGCACTCGGCACCAAACCAAGGACCAGCTTCGCCAGACATTGGTATGTTAGAGAACGGAATGTAGTACTCCATTCCCCTCCGCAACGCAAATTTTTGGGTCACTTTGAGCTATAGAACTTTAATAGATATTCATTTGGAATTGGAATTTTAAAATTTTAGACTCATATATATAGTAGTTTCGAAGGGAATAGTAAAATTTTATCTATTTTCTATAAGCAACTTCAAAATTATCTATAATTGTTTAAAAATTATGAAAAAAAATATAGCCTCACATTAAAAGCTTCATTTCTCAACCCACACGAGTGAAGCCAGAGGAAAAAGCAAAGCAAGTCTTGGTTAGTTTAATACACATGCACAATCTAAATGCAGCCCATTAGATTCAAACCATGAACTTTTTTATTTTTATGAACCGTAGTCACAATAATAAAAAAAAGTTTCTAATTACCTACCAGCCAGTCTTTCGCTGCTAAAATAAATGAAAAAAAAAATAGAACAAAATTACATGGTAGGCGCCAGATAATCTTGCAATACAGTACATTGACCTTTCTTTAATACCCCTTCTTAGATACCCAAAAAATAAATAATTATGAACTATTTTCCATTACTAGCGAACATCGAGGATCACGATATAAGTCTATTCACGACAGTTTTATGTCTTTTATTTGTTTATTAATTTGACAAACAAATCGGTTTGCTCTTGACTCTAGCCTAGGTCAGAGATGACAGAGCCACAGTCTACGATGGAGCGAGCTTACCCAGAAGGAGCCTGTATTTTCCGACTTTAAAGATATGAGGGTTGTAAGTTCCACTCGTTTGCTGTGCGCACTGTAAAAGACGTTTGGAAACCCTTAGTGCGATTTGGTGGAATAGCAACAAGGTAGGGATGGTAAGTTGCAGTGCGTCTAGACGTCCGATGGCAGAAGGGGGCCGGTGGGATGAGGCCGTGGAGTTCTTAGGCACACTCACCGAATTATAATCTGTAGAAGACCAACAAGCAGGCAACCTTACGGCGATGAGCCAAGCTGTGTAGCTTGGAATCCCCTAGTTAGGTAATTAGTTAGTTTATATTAAAAATGACAATAAAATGTATGTCGAGCGATGACCGTTTTCGTACATTTATCTGGCGCCTAACATATAACAAAATGATAGAAAAATATTAAATTATGACTGAGTAAACATTATTTACTTTAGTTTTAACTCTATCGCGTCCCAGTGAACATCGCTGACTTAAATGGAAGTTAGTTAGTTCTGACTCAGTTAATTAACCTAGTTATTAAATGAAAAGCTGGTTTTGTTATTTATTCATCTGCCTAGCCTTTTCCCAACTATATTGGGATCGGCTTCCAGTTAAACCGGATTTAGCTGAGTACCAGTATTTTACGCGGAGCGGCTGCCTACCAGACCTCCACAACCCAGTAACTGGGTAACACGGTAATTCATGGCAAGACTTCGACTTAACTGGCTTCTGACTTTCGGTAACGACTGCCAAAGATCTACAAATGAAAGCCGGGACCAACGGCTTAACGTGCTTTCCGAGGCACGGAGGAAACTCGTTATGTTACAATGGTCACCCATCCATAGATCAACCTTGGCAAGCGTTGCTTAACCTTGAAGATCGACCCGTGTGGCTGTTATTATCTAGCCACGAGCTCCTTTGTTATTTATTAAGGTGCTCATTTATTTTCTAACGTATTTCTCAATATATCTAAGTTTTGTAGAAAAGTAAGAAATGGAAATGAATAACAAAAAAAATTAGTGCCCTTTTGTCAATAAATGCTATTTTAACTGAAAGGACAGACAATTTGTTGTTGGTTTTGAAACATTAGGGAAAAGTGAAAGTGTCATTTTTCAAATTCAATGTATTTTTTTTTGCAATAATTGCTTTTGAAATCTCAAAGGTCGGTCAGTCGAAATTCAGGCCAGTTGCATGTTCTAAGCGCAGATGATTGTGGGGAAGACAATGTTTCAGACTCCATGGACACTCTTTTAAATCAATATACGGTTACAAACCGGTAACATTTTTTTTTACTCACCTGATGATAATCGATGATGCGGTCGAAGATGGAGCCGCTTGCCTAGAGGTAACCTATTCACTTTTGAATTTAACACACCGAGATTGTAGGTATCAGAAAATAGACTGGTTGGGAATTCCACTCCTTAGCTGTACGCACAATGAATTTTATTCATTGTGCGTACAGCTGTATTATTATTCGTTTAACCCTGGACATGCCTGGTAGGGTCTGTCAGACCCACCCTTCAACTTAAACCGTTGTATTTATTTAAAATATGATGTTTCTACGTCACCACTCTCAGTAGCTGAACATTATCAACCAACCGACGCCATATAGCTACTATTTAATCCGGCGTCAGCTGGGATGGTGAAAATCACAAAAAACCCCGTGCGCCGGTGTCAAATTCAGAGGTTATACCTTACATCTCTGCCTACACCCGTTGATAGGAGTGAAAAGGACTGATTATTATAGCATTATCTATAATCTTTGTCTTGGGCCACCTATTTTCTAAAGTTTAGTTGAGATTTCATTTTCTTTTCACATAAGTGTAAAAAGGCCTATTTTTTGTTAAAACCTTTTATTATGATTTTTTAATTTATTTAGTTGAAATGGTGGATTTGATTTCTTCATTTTTCCCCTACTAAATACCCCTAGTACAGATGAAAGTATGTTTAGATAGACTAGTTACCACAACTAGTACGAAAAATACTCACTTTAAAGTCGGGTCTGACAGACCCAACAGGCATATCGTGTAACATTTTGCCACCGCCTCATACCGAGGGTTAATTTTGGCTTATGCATTACATTTCTTTCAATACACAATAAACACCTACGTATATTACCTGAGCATTTTAAAGGCGTTAATAACATTACAGAAACGAAAATTGAATTTTACTTTAAATATTGTAATAGAAAAATATTTAGACGGATAATTCAATTTCCTAACTGCACCGGGGCGCCGTCTATTCGTTCGCAGGAGAGCAATTTATCAATGAAAGGTACGAACTTCCAGGCGTGTTGCTATCTCAGCGAACTGCAGTTGCTAAAATACTTTAGCTATGATTGTATGTATCTTTCTTTGTTTTAAATCTACTGGTGAGGGAGAATAACGACGTTATTGTAATATGAAAATCTTATATTTTTTTTATAAACCGTCCCATACTATGAATTTCTCCTGAATCTTGGGAACGTTCACAAACATACAAACACATATACACAAACAGCCAGACCCGGAACCACTATCTGTAGGCTACACAAATAAGTGTTTCGTGCGGGAATCGATCTCGCGATACGCAGAGCAGCAGCCAATTGCTCTACCGTGTCGTCATCTTTGTTTCACCTATGAACTTTAATTAAGAACGTAATGAGAGATATTGTGAAGCAAAGTAAAGACAAGAAAACATGCTTGGGGGGCATGTTGGGGTGGTTTGGGATCTACCTCCTCGCGGTCCTACCCGGGCAACGGCACTACAGGCTTGCCTGTGGTACGGCAGAACGATCCCACTTAAAGCGGTGGTAGGCTCCGCAAGGAGCCGCCTTTTTTTTTTTTTTTAAGTATGGGAAATCATCAAATGACTCCTCCCGCTCTGGGTGAAGCAAGAGGGAGTGTCAGACTCTTACTGACTAAAACCCATCCGTGTTCCTCCTGGTGCCCTTTGCGTTCTAAGGCTACGGCACCTCTTTCGAACAGATTCCGCAGCCCCAGCAGGCACCTGCCCTAGCGGGCCCCGTCTTCCACGCTGACATCTCTTTGAGGCGCGCTGGAATCGCAGCGCGCCGCCGACCCGGGCCTAGTTCTGATCAGACGGCGAGCCACCCACTGCTCGCCGTCCGCAGGCCCGCGCCTACGGCGGCCGGGAATCGTCCTGCGACTCCCGACGCCTGGGGCGTCTTCTTCTGTTGCGGCGACTGGGACGTGAGGTATCCCTCTCTCTCACACATTCGGCCTCCTCCTTTGCTAGCATTACTGCTTCGCAGAAGGAGGTGATCGCTTCCCATGCCTCCTCGCTCCGGACCAAATATTGAACCAAGGCCGATCGCGAGAGGTCGCCGCCACCGATCGCCTCGACGAGGACCCGGCGGTGCTCCGCCCAAGCAGGGCAGACCTCCACCGTATGCTCCACCGTGTCCTCCGGGCGATCCTCGCAGTGATGACACCCGGGCGCGTCCTCCCGCCGAATCCGAAACAGAACAACCGTGTCCGGTGAGTACCTGTGTCAGGCGGAAGGTGAGGACGCCGTGGCGCCGCTCCAGCCACTCCTCAAAGAGGGGACTTATCGCCTGGATTGTTGCGTGCCCAGCGCTGGGTTGCGACAGTCGCTGTCTCCATATCGCCATGAGATGTTGCCGGTGCTCCGTCCGCCTTGCTGCGATTTGCCGCGGCAGAGGTGTCTCGCCCCGGCGTTGCGCCTCCACGCGCCACTCGTAAATGTGCGCGAGGACTCTCGCCTCCAGATCCCATGGCGGCAGTCCGGCAAGGAGGCTCGCCGCCTCGCCAGAGACCGTGCGGTATCCCCGGGCCAGCCGGATGGCCATGACCCTCTGAGACGCGTTGAGGCAACGGGCAGGTCGCTTCCTCAAAGTAGGCGCCCATACCGGCGCCCCATAAAGGGCCATGGACCGCACGACCCCCGCGTAAAGCTTCCGGCAGGAGGCATTTGGACCCCCTAGATTGGGCAGAAGCCGCTTGAAGGCAGCCCCGGCTCATCCCAGTCTGGGAGGGCTCTCACGCGCATGATGGCGTCCACCGTCGAGCGGCCCGTGCGGAAACCGAACTGGTTTTCCGCCAGATCCGGCCCCACCCTCACTAGGTGCTCGACGAGGCGGTTTGCAATTACTCTTTCAAAGAGCTTGCCCACCTCATCAAGCAGCACGATGGGCCGGTATGCGGACGGAGAGTCCGCAGGGCGCCCCGGCTTCTTAATGAGGACCAGTTTCCCCGTCTTCCAACGAAGTGGGAACTGGCCCCTCACCAAGCATGCGCTTAGGAACCCTCTTAGTCGAGGCCCGAGAGCCTCCAAGGCCAGGACCCAGGCTTTTCCAGGTAAACCGTCGGGTCCTGGGGCGGTATTTTTGGCCTTCAGCCTATTAACCGCCACTCTCAGGTCTACCTCAGTCACCTCAGGGGGCAAGGAGCCGCCTGGCTCGCGACCACTATCCCGCCGAAGTCCGGCGCCAAGCAGCTTGCTGTGTTCCGTCGGTGTGCGGTAGTGCCAGTGCCTTTGGGAGAAAAGGAGATTGTCAATTGCTCTGCTCAGAACCGGTCTTGGTCACTGGGCTGGGCTTTCCGGGTAACTCATTTTGGAGGGTAGTGAGATCCGAAGCACGGTGCCAGCCGTTGGCCGACCGCAGTTAGTAGGGGGTCCAAGTAGCACGCCAGGCACGTGTGAAAGGCTGCCCCGCCAACTAGTGAAAAATCCCGGTATGCTCCACGACGCCAGCCGGCGACTGGATGGGAGGACCCGGTGGCCATATCCGGGGGGGTTCGGGCGTCCCCGCAGTCTCCAAATGAGTTCCCCATAGGTTAGTTTAGCTTTAGTGTTCCACTTGATTCACTGAGCAGAGCCTCGACAGTTCGACTTTTCTCCCCGACGACTCCAAAAAAATTACGAAAGCAAAAAAAAACAGGTTAAACAACGGCTGCACTTCCTCCCACTCAAAATGCACCTTACCAACATCAGAGGGTTACACCGAAATCTCAGGATGTTGACGCCCATACACCCAATTGCTTGGACCTTCTGCTGACAACTGATCAGGGCAGTCAATCAGTATCAGTCTCAGCCCCACTGGGAACGTCTGACCACTGCCTGGTGAAATCCGTGTTGGCCTGCTCTCCTCCTGATAAGAGTCCTAGAGGCACGAGACGAGTATGGCGAGACGAGTATGGCGATACGAGTCAGCAGATTGGGATGAGATGCGACACTTTTTTGCGTCATATCCTTGGCGGCAAGTGTGCTTCTTCTCGGGTGACCCTTCATGCTGCGCTGATGTGATTGCGGACGTGATTCGGCAGGGGATGGAGTATTTTATTCCATTCTCCGACATCCCGCTCGGTCACAAATCCCGGCTTTGGTATAATGCAGAATGCGCCCACGCTGAGGCACGTAAAGAATCTGCTTACCAAGCCTAGATCAAGGCCCGCGACCGAAAGGCTAAAGCGCGTAGGGTTCACGCGAGGTAAAAAGCCTTTAATTCTGCCGCGAAGTTCTGCAAGCGGGTATTTCGTAGGGCACGTTTTGACCATGTCGGACGTATCGGGGCCAAACTAGCATCGCACCCTCCGGGTAGTAAGCAGTTTTGGTCCCTGTCAAAAGCGGTCGAAACGAATTTCTGTCGACCCACTTTGCCTCCAATGCTGAAACCTGATGGTTCAATGGCTCACTCTGCAAGAGAGAAAGCAAATTTATTTGCAACTCTCTTTGCAGGCAATTCGCGTCTGGACGCTGGCTCCAAGCAGCCACCAACTTTACCTCGTTGTGACTCTTCGATGCCGGTGATCAAAGTTCATAATAAAGAGGTCTGTAGAGTATTATGCAGTTTAGATGTGAATAAGGCCAGTGGACCTGACGGCATTCCAGCAAGAGTGTTGAGGCAAAATGCACCTGAATTGTCTCCTGTGTTGACACGCCTGTACCGCCTCTCTCTTGTAAAAAGAACGGTGCCGAGATCATGGAAGCTTGCGAATGTGCAACCGGTGCCCAAAAAGGGAGACCGTGCTGACCCTGCGCATTACCGTCCGATCGCCATTACCTCCATCTTATGCAAGGTTATGGAAAGGGTTCTGAACAGTAAACTGCTGACCAACCTTGAAAACAACAATCTCCTCAGTGCCGTCAATATGGCTTTCGCCGGGGACGGTCCACTGGCGATCTTCTTGTGTATGTCACGCACTGCTGGGGCGAAGCCATTGAGAGACACGGCGAAGCACTTGCCGTGTCGCTTGATATCTCGAAGGCTTTTGACAGGGTCTGGCACGCAGGTCTACTCAGCAAGCTTCCTGCTTATGGTATCCCAGCTGGTTTTTGTAGCTGGATATTAGACTTCCTGAGTGAACGGTCGATCCGAGTAGTCGTTGACGGCTGCTCTTCTGACCTCATGGCTATTGATGCCGAAGTTCCTCAAGGGTCTGTTCTCTCTGCAACTCTTTTCCTGCTGCACATCAATGACCTACTTCAGCCTGGTCTTGTTGGGTACGCAGATGACAGTACGGTTTCAGAGAGATACTTGTCCAACGCAACAACCAGTGGGGTTCAGAACCCAGAGAACGCAGAGCTAAGAGGCTCATCGGCGACGTAAGACTGGTGGATGCCAAGCTACATAGCTTGGCTCATCGCCGTAAGGTTGCCTGCTTGTCGGTCTTCTACAGTTTTTACTTCGGTGAGTGTGCCCAAGAACTCCACGACCTCATCCCACCGGCCTCCTTCTACCATCGGACATCCAGACGCACTGCATCTTACCATCCCTAACTTGTGGCTATTCCACCAATTCGCACTAAGCGTTTTCAAAGGTCTTTTATAATGCGCAGCAAAGAAGTGGAACTCTCTGCCTGCGTCTGTGTTTCCGAAATCTTACAACCCTAATCTCTTCAAAGTAAGAGTCAACAGGCTCCTTCTGGGTAGGCTCGCTCCATCATAGACTTTGTCTCTGTCATCTCTGACATAGACTAGAGTCAAGAGCAAACCCATTACAAAAAAAAAAAAAAAAAATGCTTCAGCTAGTTCCCAGCTTTGTGACGGTTGCCTAAGTTCGGGGAGGACTAGTTCTACTGGATGTTACAGAATACCAGCACTTTATATGAAGCTATTGATCATCTGTGTCAAAGCACTGATAGGTACCTAATATACCCTTTAATGAGATTGGTTGTCAGGGTTTTTTTTTTAAGGATGGGTAATCATCAAATGACTTTCGAACAGATTTCGCAGCCCCAGCAGGCACTTGCCCTAGGGGCCTCGTCTTCCGTGCTGACATCTCTTTGAGGCGCGCTGGGATGCAGCACGTCGCCGACCCGGGCCTAGTTCTGATCAGACGGCGAGCCACCCACTGCTCGCCGTCCGCAGCCCCGCGCCTACGGCGGCCGGAAATCGTCCTGCGACTCCCGACGCCTGGATCGTCTTCTTCTGTTGCTGGTTGTCAGGGCTAGAAATGACAACTAGAGGCAATGGCTTAACATATTTTTCATGGTTCGTTGGTCTTAGTTTGTAATGGCTGCTTGGTTCGATGATGGTTGTTTACTGGTCCACGGACAACCTTTGGACCAAACACCGCGATCGTCTTTCGTTTACACAAGGCTCGTCTCAATCCGGCGCTGGGGGATACTCTCTAAGCCTGAAGTCCGTAATTTCGGGCTTATTTGTGGGCATATTCTACTCCGTATCACTTAACGACTAAGAATGAATGACATCACGTCATTAACCATTTATACATTTTTGATTCGTCATTCATTTTTAGTTCGGGTCCGTGGGTGATATATAGTAGAATACGCCCTTAACTAAGCCGGAAACTACGGACTTCGGGTTTAGGGAGTAGCCGTGGTTCAATCCAATGTCCGGAGCCAGGAGGCATGGGAAACGGTCACCTCCTTCTGCGAAGCAGTTTGAGAGAGAGAGACCTCACGCTTCAGCCATTTCTTTAAACTATACTAACATTTATTTACAATTCATTTGAATAAGCCATAAAACTTAATAATTTTCAGATCAATGCACTAAAATGTTACACACTCCTTTTTCGCATCCAAAACAGTGTTGCCACAAATTCTCCCACATCTCCAACATTGTTATATCCTCTAAACACAAGTTTTACGAGCATATTAACTCAAACTCAACACGTAAATCCTCTTATAAGTGAAATTCAACAGCTTTTGCATGCAATTTCGCAAAAATGCAGCATGCCTTGTGCCTCGCCTCGACTTATGCTTTATCTCGCCATTTGCCTCGCCTTGTCGCGGCCGAGAAACGCGTCGAGACTTTATGGAAATTTAAAATTTAACCCTTTGAATGACGTTTTTAAGTTGATTTTTTTATGCTTACCTTATTAGCGTTGGACGTTTTGTGGGTTGGAATATTGCGAAGCTTTTTTGCCATGTAAATTGGTGTCAGCTTTGAACGTGATGTTCTTTATTTTTAAGACATGATAATATTTTAAAATCTAGGTTAGTATTTTTTTTTTATTTACATTTTACAATATTGTGACATATTTTTGGCTAACTGCGTATATATTTATAGAAATTATTTGGAAAATGGAATAACAAAATTGAAAAACAATTTTATATTTAATTTAAGATATTCAGAATCCTCCACTCAGGTTTATATTTTGAAAATTTGGGATTGCAGTTAATGCAATCCCAAATTTTCAAAATATTAACCCCCCCCCCCGGTCCTGACATAGTCCTAGTGACAATAGGTTATTTAGTTTTTAGTTAAGTTTTTATTTATTCCCTAATTATTTTGTGTTTTGTGCGTCGCTTTTGGGGAAATAAACGTCTTTTCTTTCTTTCTTTATTTTAATTATAAAAAAATTAAGTAAATATTTATGTTTTCAGTCCCCCTCAAATCCGTATCTAAAACACAAATTTGTAAGGCGCACTTATTTCTGAGTATTTACGTGTACTCGAGGTTGTAAGTCTTTGCTCGTATTGCTTAAACTTTATACTTCGGACCACAGCTTTGGACTATACACAACTTTATGGTCGCGGTGACAGCGGATGGCAAAAGCTGCACGTTCTGCGATCCATTGATTCATAAGTGGAGAAAGTATCTGTAGGTCAAATCCGGAACTATGGACTTTATCCAGAAACGACAGTTTCTTAGATTGGTCCAGTCTGAAAAGACGAAAAGGACCACCGAATAAACCCTCCCCGAATAAACTTTCCCTTTAAAAGCCAGACGCTATCGCGGCAGACCAAGGCGTTCCGCGTACCCGTTTTCACTTCGACCAAACCCCATCCAACAGGGAGAATATTTTCAAAGACTGTGTCTAATAGATTTACTTGAACACACAAGCATGTTAAATTTATAAAACATTTCTTTGTCTTCATTTTCACAATATGGCGTCTGATTTTCGCCATATTGAATTTTGTCTTTTAGCACTTGCAATATTAAGATAAAACGATTGACTGACGTTAAGATTGGCCAACACGTTTTATCTCTAGAGCACCACGAAGAAAGCAATGTATATACATACGTATATATAGGCAGATAAACACATACTCCTTTGCATCGCGCAGTCGGATAAAAAGTCGTTTGTTCTATCACTCAGTATTGCGAATAGAATAGAACTTTTCCTTTATTCCAAAGCCCGCTGACCGCTCTCACTGCACCAAACCTCATCCAGCAGAGAGAATATTTTCGAAGTGTGTGTCTAATAGATTCACTTGACGTAAACACAGAAGAGCGGTTGAACACAACTCTTCGGTACACCAGTATGTTAAATTTTAAAATACTTCGTGGTCTTGTCACACTATACACTAAGCGTCTGGAAAATTTTATGTAAGTGCTTTTAGTAAATTATTAGTTCAAACTTTGTTTCAAACGTCGGGTAAATAGTCAACTCTTAAAAGGGTCTGATTTTAATATCTGAAGAAGCGAGAGTGTGTTTTGGGAATACTTTTATTGTGCGGACAACTAAAAATAGAAGTTCCCTACCAGAGTTTGTGTTTACGGATAGCTAACAACTTGGAAATCTTTAAGTCAAGGGTGAAAAATTATTTCCAGACAAGCGTGTTCTATTGTCGACCACCATTGCTTACTTTACTATAAATATCTTAGTCAACTTTGACAATCTCGAAAGCCCTGAGTCTAGGACTCGGTCTCGGACTTTTGGTAGGCTTGAGGGGCCAAAGCATGCTCGCAGAGCAAATGAATAGAATACTCTTTATTATGTACACAGCTGTACATTTCGCGTCTGCACCACTCCACAAAAATTGAAGAAGTCGTGCAGTATTCACCTGCAACACAGTTTTGACTAGCGCAGGTGCTAGGGAATCCTATAATCCAAATTGTATTGATTATGTCAATAAAGAATTATTATTATTATTTATTTCGTTTATTCATTTTTATTTACATACAAAGTATATTTTTAAATATATCTCTAAAAAACCATAAAAAAATACATTTAAAAATATAAAAAGTAGTAGTCCGCCGGTGTCGGGAGCAGGGTCCAAGCTACCGGTGGTTAGGGCTCCAGAGAAAGGAACCTCCTCACAATACGAGCCGTATCGAGGAGTACTGCCTTCTGTATCAGGCCCTATACCCAACCGCGTAACGCCAGCTTCGACAGATGTTCGTCGAAGCTTTTGGCCATCAGGCCATTGGCCGTAATGACTATCGGCACAATGATAGCTGAGTCCACATTCCACATGTCGACAACCTCGTGCGCCAAGTCGAGATACTTGATTTGTTTCTCTTTCTCGGCCTTCACGAGGTTCTCGTCATGCGGGATGGTAACATCAATTATCATTGTGCGGCGCACTAATCGGTCTATCACCACTATATCAGGCTTATTGGCAACAATAGTCCTATCAGTGATGATAGACCGATCCCAGTACAACGTGACATGGTCATTTTCGAGAACTGGGTCGGGCACATACTTGTAATACGGTACCTCAGAATCCACAAGTTTGTATTTCAGAGCAAGCTGCTGATGGATAATCCTGGCCACTTGGTTGTGCCTGTGCAAGTACTCGCCGTTAGCCAGACGAGAACCACCAGAGATAATATGTCTGATGGACTCACCCGGACGGTGGCATGCCCGACACACGTCCACCGTCCCATCCTTCATACTATGCCTCCGGTAGTTATTCGTCAAGATAACTTCATCCATAATCGCATAGACAAAACCTTCAGTTTCCCCGAAGAGATCACTGAAACGTAGCCAGGCCACGGACGCTGAAAAATCTACATCAGACCCATGAAGAGCCCGATAGAAGCGCCCGTGAAGCTCCTTGCCTTTCCATACCTCCTTGCGGTCATCCGTGGTAAGTATCACAGGTTTGCGCCAGTTCTCCTTAGCCATGGACAACGGGGTGAGACCCTTGTCCTTTGCGACCACATCTCGGTGCATACCCACATCAGCTGTGAGGAAATATTCTCTGAGACTGCACATCTCGCGGTTGTGGAGAGTCTTGGCGTTTAAAAAGCCTCGACAATTATTATTTATTATTATTAGTATGTGAAAGTGATGACTAATTGGACTCTGAGGGTCGAAAGGTTGGAATCGCGCCATAACATCAACTTTACGTCGTACGTGGTACGAGTTCCAACCCACCATCTGCAGACCTTCTTGAAAGAGGAATTTTTGCCGAAAGGTGTCGTATGTCGACGTTTCCGAGGACGGTTTATTATAGTTTAAGATAATGTTGTGTATTTTATCTATGGGCCTCAGATGCCTGAAAATAAAATGATATTATTATTATTATAAGGAAAGACAGTACTGCAGGTAGTCTTAGGTGTACTATTTATATAAATAAACACATAAACCCAAGTTAGATATTTATCATGTGAGATAATGGTCAAACGTTGTGACTCCGAAAAAATAAGTTGCGTGCCATTTATTTATAATTTCACACTCACACTGGCTAAAATAACTACAAAAAACCCTTTAAAAATAACGAGCAAACAACCCAACAGCATGGCAAACAAACTCTCAATCAAATAAAGCAAACCAATTCCACTAACCTCAATAATTCCTCCCAATCATACGATAAAAGGAAAAATGACACGCGCCCTAATAACGGTTTCCTACAAGACCTTATCGAAAGCATCGCATTTAATCTGGACAGCTGTAAGAGGTCGGACCCACGTCAAAGTACAGGAGTACTCCAGGGAACAGATATTAGGGCGAACTTGTCGAGATTGGCAAGATGGCTACGTGATGCTGGTCGCGAATCTCGAGTGAGCTATTTGTCTTTTTGTCAATGGTGACTTGGGTATTTGGGTTCACTTAAAAAAAAAAAAGTCTTAATCAAAAATCCGACCGCTAAAAACAACAAAAAAGTTCGAAACAAGTCGCTTTTCAAGCAGTCTGATGCAGTTGGTGGCATCAGATCAGTGACTGAACTGCATCAGACTATTTGAAAAGCGACTATTTTTCCTGTAATCTTTACATAAACTTTAATCACATAAAATAATTTTAGATTAAAAATTCAGAGGAAAAAACCGGCCATGTGCGAGTCGGACTCGCACACAAAGGGTTCCGTACCATAAACCTTAGTTTTTATTATTTGTTTTCATAGTGGCAATAGATATACACAATCTGTGAAAATTTCAACTGTCTACCTATTACGGTTCTTGAGATACAGCCCGCTGACAGACAGACGGACGGACGGACGGACAGCGGAGGCTTCGTAATTGGGTTCCGTTGGATACTCTTTGGGTACGGAACACTAAAAAGAAAAAAAACATAATAAGGGGGATTTTTTTACATATTTCCTCTGAATTATTATTATTTTTTTAATTTTTTGGTTAAATTCGAAAACTATGCGGCCCAAAAAACAAAAATTGCTTGAAACTGTAAAAAAATAGCGCTTTTTCATATGATACCCTAAATGCCCTAGTAGCTCCTTTGAATTTTTGAGTACCCCTTTTAGTTACGGTTGCAGAAAAATATGCTTTTTTATTTCTTTCTTATTTGCAAAATTGTTGTACGAACTTCATCTAAAACTATTACAAATTTCAATTTCATAGCGTAAGTGGATCTTGAGATATCCAGCTGTGACAGTCGGACAGACTTAGCCACACCACAAGGGTTCCTTTTTACCATTTTGTTACGGAACCCTAATAGTAGTGCTCAGCTGCATATGGTTAGATTGAAAACCGACCCCAATTTAGTTGATAAAAGGCTAGGCAGATTGCCTGATATTAGATTGATAACCAAGAAGAGATCTGGAAATATTTGCCTTATAGAAAATTCTCCAACTGTCGCCACCACAACCAGTCTTGTACGTCTAGCATCCATCGGCTACCCGCGACCAGGTGATCGGTCGACCTTGAGGCCTTTCAACGTTGCGTTTTCCGGCACGCTGTCGCCACTCCAGAACTTTTCAGCCCCATCGACCATCTGAAGAATTTTATTTGGTACTAGTTGACGCGCGCAACTTCGTTTGCGTCAATTTTCATTACTGCTCCGCAACTATTGGCCTTAGCGTGATGATATATAGCCTATAGCCTTTCTCGATAAATGGACTATGTAACACTGAAGAATTTTTCAAATCGGTCCTGTAGTTCCTGAGATTAGCGCGTTCAAGCAAACAAACAAACAAACAAATTCTTCAGCTTTATATATTAAGTAAGATAGATAGGTATTTTTTTAATAGTTGCGCGTTTGGTTACTAGCTCAGCTCATGGTAGGCGAGTGTGGGACATGCTTAACTAGAAGTAATTTGTTGAATCTGCCTGCCTGTCACGTAGAAACCTATTTAGCACGACAAAGATACCAGGGAACACGAACTCTCTAAGTACGAGTATAAATTCTTGCAAATAAGTTCCTCGTGTGATTTACCTGATAATCATGCTGCAAATTATATTTTATTTACGTCCAACCGATTACGCATTAGGAACCTGGTTTGTGGAGTACTGACGAAGAAACAACAAGTTCAATTTTCACAAAGATGGCACAGCTTTAACAACCTCCTTAGCTCTTTTAAGAAACGCATTTCTTTTCACGAAAAAACTCATTTTCGTCAATGCCAAGGTTAACACAAACTGCAACTCATCTACTTTTATCTCCAACTCATTTCTTTTGTCCGTCTAGGAACGCACAAACGGGCCACTGACCACAGTTACCGGTGGCTGTCGCGCGCCACATTCTTTAGTACCGCGCAAACAAGGTGATTGGTGGCTGCCACCGTTGACATATCGTGGACACTAAGTCACGAGTGGCCGCCACCGGGATACTGTGTCGCGGGCACTGAGTCGCGAGTGGACGGCATTCGCTACACTTGTGCGGCGAGTCCATACAATACGTGTTAAAATCATGTATACAGCTTGTCAGCAGCCACCAGTGGCTGTGGTCAGTGGCCCGTTTGCGCGAAACCAATTATTCTAACGTCTCACTTTTCCTAAACAAAAAACTTCACGAAAGCCTACAATCGTAGCTATCTTCGAAATAATCTGTGTAACGTCCCAAATGTGCCAGTCTCTTTTCACCCGATTTCCTTAAGGGCTCAAGAAGAAGGGACTATTTAAATTTTGCCCCGAAAAGGGAAATGTCTGAAAGAATTCCTTAATTAAAGACGTTTTCACGCTTGACATTTTTTTCTCTTTGACCCTAAATCCCTTTTAGACTATTTAGCCTTCACTTAGATAGGCGGGTGTTTAATTCATTTTTGTGAGTATATTTCGTTTTGTGTAGTAATAAGCCTTATTAGTATCAACTTAAAAGATACTTAATACTACTTGAAAAAGATTTAGCATTATTCATCTCATTTATGATGCGGTGCGGTTCGGTTTGAAGAGCCTTTGCCAGAGGACAATACAACAGTCGAAAGTATACAACTGTATTAATAAGGAACTGAAAATTGTGGGACTAAACAAACGCAAAGTAAAAGATAAAGTAACTGATTGGCATCATTACTCAAAATGGACTATCAAAAGACTGAAGATTTACTAAAATTCACTGTGTAATCCATGACCGGACATGACACACTAACACACACACACACAATTACACTCACACGCACACACCCTCACCTTAATATAATCTCTTAAAATTATAAAATGTTCACATTCACAACTAATGAGACCCACCTAAAGCAACGAAATTGTAACAACATCCACGACTGAACACTGAGCCCCAAAATACAAGCGACAGCTTAGTTTGGGAACCAGTGTCAGCAACTTTTGCGATTGTTGTACTTTTTATTTAGAAGTAATAATATTGTGAATGATTATTCAGCACCAATAAAAAAATATTGAAAAACAGCCGACAACGAAACATGTATTGGCATGTATTTGCTCTCAAACGATTTTGCCCCCTCGGGCTCTGACAACTGCTGCAATCGTCTTCGGCTTCGGCTGTGCGTTATCTGTCAGTCACTCAATAACTTAATTTTATATATTACCTGCTGACTCAGCAAAAGTTACTTTGCCATAGAAAATAAAAAATAGCCTACGAACTATTCTCAGACCTACCAAACATACACAAAGAAAATCATAAAAATCGGTCAAGCCGTTTCGGAGGAGTTCGATAACAAACACTGTGACACGAGATTTCCATTTATTTGTATGTTGATTTCATTTAATAGCTAGTGTATAATTTCTTTTTTTTTTGTTGAGGTTTGGGCTTGCTCTTGACCACAATCACGCCTGATGGAAAGCGATACATGAGGTCTATGATGGAGTGAGCGTGCCCAGAAGATGCTGTTCACTCTCGCTTTTGAAGGCAGACTGGTTCTATGTGGACGGGAACACAGACGCTGGCAGAGAGTTCCACACTTTCCTTGCAAGAATTCCGAGTGCACAACTCCGCGATAGTCAAGAAAACAGTCAACATGACTTTGACTTTTGACCGACTTTGGCGTGATTGGAACTCTTCTAGTTACATGCGTTTCATCCCTCCTCTTCACATGACCACACCAAGACAAGCGATTCCCTTTAAACTTTTCCTTCACTGGCGTCACTTTTAAACTGCCTCTAACGTACTCATTTCTCACGTTATCCATTCTCGTTACTCCACACATTCATCTCCGCTACATGCAATCTATTTTCAACCGTCTTTTTAACAGCCCAACATTCAGATCCATACATTGCGACAGGTCTTATCACGGACTTATAGATTTTCCCTTTAAACTTGAGGGGCATCCGTGGGTCGCAAGTTGTTCCAGCGGCCTGTCGCCATTTCATCCATCCTGAGTTGATCCGGTGCGTAGTAAAACTGCGATTAATGAATGAAACTAATAAACAAACTTAAAGAACATAAGATAACATGATGGGCGTATTCCCCTAAAGTTTTAGCTTACACGTGCTGAGACCTTCCAAGTAGTAAATATAACATACTAGCATTTTGCAACGGCTTCGTCTGCCGGAACGGCAAAACTATCCTAGTTCCGGGGTATAAGTGTCCTATTTCAGACTATGAGTCCAAATTTAATCTTAGTTCGGTGAGTTATTCAGGTATGATTGGTTAACAAAAATCAAATGAGGCGCTCGTCGCTAAATAACAACAGCCGCACTGGTCGTTCTTGAAGGTTAAGCAACGTTTGCCAAGGTTGGTCTGTGGATGGGTGAACATCTTAACATACCGAGTTTCCTCCGTGCATTGGAAAGCACGTTAAGCCGTTGATCCTGGCTATCATTTGAAGTTCTTTGGTAGTCGTTACGGATTGTCAGAAGCCAGTAAATCTGACTCCAGTCTTGCCAAGAATTACCGTGTTACCCAGTTAATGGGTTGTGGAGGTCTGGTAGGCAGCCGCTCCACGTAAACACTGGTATTCAGCTGAATCCGGTTTGACTGGAAGCCGACCCCAATGTAGTTAGGAAAAGGCTAGGCAGATGATGGTGGTTAGCAAAAATCCAAACGTACACACAAAGACTTTCACATTTTTTTGTTTTCCCCTTTAATTGACTTTCCCCTTCCCCCCGGACCTCTGTCGAATTCAGACGTGTTTTTTGTTTTGAACTTACGCTAGTTATTTTTGCGATTTTGAATTAAATTTGCATCAGTAAATAAGTGTGAAAAAATAGGAGCGCAGAACTACCGAAGAGCTTACATTACAATCAGCGCCAGCGCATACAAATACACATCACCAACGGGTGTATACTGCCAAATACGTGTGAGTACCTGTCTACTAGGGGTCAACGCTATAGTGGCCACTGCTTAATTTGTACTAAATCGTCGATAAGAGCCCAAGATACTAGACCCCTGTTAAAATTGGTCTTACATTCAATACAAAGGAGTTTATTTACCGCCTATTAGTTATTGCGGCCCTGGTACTTTACGGTCATCATGTCAGTTCGTCGTTTGCCCCCGCCTACCCTCCACAACGCTCCTACGCCGCCTGTGTCACATAAGTCGGCGAATATGCAGAGCGCTGACGCGGAAGCAACTATTGGAAACAGCGTTTCGGTGTCGCTGTCTGAACCAAATCTGCATCAACTTACCATGAATGTTACGGAACGAAAAAAACGGAAGTTTGATGGTGATGACATAAATAGTTTTATGTGTTCTCTAAAGGAAATGTTCGACACTCTTTCGAGTGAGCAAAATGAACGTTTTCAAGATTTGCTTGTTTCTGTCAATAGTCTACGGGAACAGAACGCCGAATTAACTAAATCTGTCGAGACAATGTCTCATAAGTATGATGAAATTTTATCTCGCATTAAACTACTGGAAGACGCAAAAAAGAGGATACAAAATACATTGGATCGTTGGAGCAGAAGATTGATGCCTTAGAGCGGAAATCGCGGGCATCAGGAATTGAAATTCGCAATATCCCAAAGATGAAAACTAGTAACGAAACCAAGTCTGAACTCTCCCTAATAGCACAACAAATGGGAAAAACACTCAATCTTAATATTAAAGATTCAGATATCAAGGATATTTACCGTATAACGGCCAAGGACTCTTCAAATCCGATAATTACTGAATTTACTTCTGTACTTATGAAAGAAAAAGTGTTAGCTGCTGTAAAAGCCTTTAATAAAACCAAGGACAAGGGTGAAAAATTAAATACATCACATTTCATTAAAACTGATACCGTGAAACCTGTCTTCGTCGCTGAAACTCTGACGCAAAAAACGCAGAAAATTTTCTATTTGGCTCGGGCTTTCCAGAAGGAATATGGGTATGAATTTTGCTGGACATCTAGAGGAATAGTTTACCTTCGTAAAAGCACCGGCTCGGCACAGATTAAAATTGAATCTGAACCGGACTTGGAAAAGTTAAAAAAATTAAAAAATGTAAAATGACTAGTTTTTAAGTCTACTTTTTTGATTTTCTGTGAAGGAAGTTATTTTCACATAGCACGTTCTGCATGCGCTCTTTTTTATTTTTATTTTTATTCTTGTTTGTCACTAGTTTATAATTACAACTCGAGTTTAAATTACACTCAATACATATTTACACTATCACATTATATCAATTTGCTTACTTATGAATACTACACTTTTCTTATTCCTCTTAACTTGCGTAAAACAATTTCCAGCCCAAAACTATTAAAGTATTTTGATTTATTGTCCTCTATATATAGACCAATATATTTCCACTTTATTTAAAATTCAATAGGCAAGGTGATTTACCTGAGGATCTGGATAATTATAACGTCTCAAAGAGTTTCGAGTGCAACGTAGAAGACTGTAGTCGACTAATGCCTAATGCTGTATCCGGTCTTACTATACTTACACAAAACATAAGAAGTGTTAATTCGAATTTGCCAGGACTTGAAGTGTTACTGACTCGACTAAAACTAGATTTAGATATACTTATATTAACTGAATGTTGGTTATCTTGTGCGCCCATTATTCCTAGCCTACAGGGTTATCAGGTATTTTCTACGAAGAATAACGTCTTACAAAATGACGGTGTAGTTGTGTACAGTAGGGAAGGACTTGCGATCACGGTGGAAGAACCTAGCATCACAGAAGCTAATGCCCTACTTATTAAAATAGGATGCGATATTGCCATCATCGCTATATACCGATCCCCTTCCTATACAAATTTAGACCATTTTTTTAACTCTTTGAATAATAATTTGGAACAAATCAAACATTTTAAAACTATCGCTATAATGGGGGATATCAATATTGCTATAAATTTGGACAAACCACACCGAAATATAGATCAATACTTGACGCTTGCGGCCTATCACTCACTGCTACCAGCCCACTCCTATGTCACTCGGGAAGCCAGTGGCACTTGTATCGATCATGTATTACTAAAAACAAAATTTCTGGCAACTACGTTAGTCATCCACGCCACGTTGACTGATCACAAACCGGTGTTATTATGCCTATACAAAAAACAAACGCGTAATTACTCTGTAAAAACTATAAATAAAATAAATTTCGAACAAGTTGCACTTGACATGGCTAAAATTGACTTTACTCCCATATACAAATCTTCAGATCCAGATAATTCTTTGAATTACTTTATTGAATCTGTCACAACGGTTATAGACAAGAATACTCAATTAATACCCTTAGCAGGGCGAAAGAAAATTATAAAGCCGTGGATAACTCCGGGTTTGATGCGTTGCATGCGTAATAGGGACCGATTACATTACAAACTGAGGAAATCTCCTGATAACGAAATCCTCAGAACCACGTATACACGCTACAGAAATTACTGTAATCTAATATTAAGGAAAGTTAAAAGAGCATTCGAAAAAGATCAAATATCTAAAGCTGGAAATGATAGTAAAAAAATATGGCAGGCAATCAAGTTAATTACTAACACCGCTAAAATAAACCAGGCTCCAAACACTTTATTAAAATTGGCTTCTACTCCACAAGAGTCTGTACAGTTACTTAACGATTACTTCGTCAATGTTGGCAAAACATTGGCAGAAAATATTTCCAGGAGTAATAGGCATACTACTAACGCTTCCAATAACTTTTCTATGACATCATATTCTTTTGTACTGACGGAAATTGAGCATAATGAAGTTACTAATATAATTTCAAGTCTAAAAAGCGATTGCGCAGTTGGATGGGATAGGATCTCGAACAGATTCCTCAAACAGTTTAAAGACTTTTTAGTGGCTCCTTTGACATTTTTATTTAATCATTGTTTTAGCGAAGGAGTATTCCCAAATAATCTCAAAAGGTCTATAATTGTTCCTATTCACAAGGGTGGTGACAGGGATCGTGTCACTAATTACAGGCCAATTTCCCTACTTTCTTCTATTTCCAAAATTCTAGAAAAACTCATTAATATTAGACTAGTCAATTATTTGGAATCCTACAAACTGCTATCTAAAAATCAGTATGGCTTTCGTCGCTCTAAGTCCACCTCTGATGCAGTCCATGCTGTTACTGAATATATAGCTATCAATTTAGATGATAGAAGAAAGTGCTTGGCTATTTTTCTGGACTTAGCCAAAGCCTTTGACACGGTCTCTGTCCCCAAGCTTCTGAATAGGCTCGAATCGTTTGGCATTAGAGATAAACAGTTGGATTTGTTTACAAGCTATCTTACTAATCGCTGTCAGGCTACAATAATAGGAAATTACGTGAGCACCGATTTGCCAGTAACTTTTGGAGTTCCGCAAGGTAGCGTTTTGGGGCCTACTTTATTCTTGATGTATATCAATGATCTGTGCCAAAAAAATGTCTCCCATGGTCAAGTTATATCGTACGCAGACGATACGGTAATTTTACTTTCAGAAAATACCTGGAAAGAGACTTACGAAGCTGCTCAGAATGCATTAAACGATATAACTATTTGGCTCGCCGATAATGTGTTGATGTTAAATGCTGATAAGACGAAGTACATGACTTTTACCATTCGTGACCAAGGTGGAGCTTCAGATGACCATGTTTTGGTAGCTCATAGTTGCATGGAACCTAACTCTAGTACCCAGAACTGTTGCTGTCCCAAAGTGGAACAAACTGAGCATATTAAATATCTCGGTATAATTTTAGATAAAAATTTAAATTTCGCTAAACATATTGAGGTGTTAAGTGGACGAATTCGCAAACTAATAATAGTCTTTAAAACATTACGGTACGTTGCTGAACCTAAACTTGTAAAACAAGTGTATTTCGCACTTTGTCAGTCGTTGCTTTCGTATTGCATCACTGTTTGGGGTGGCGCTCCGGCTACAATTATAAAGCGTCTCGAAATTGCTCAACGGGCTGTACTTAAGGTAAGCACTTTTCGTCCATTCTTGTACCCTACAGCACTACTCTATAAAGACTGTGAGGTACTTACAGTTAGACAATTGTTTATTTCGGCCTTAATATTGAAACAACATCACGAATTGCCTTTTAATCCCCAAAACAATACGCAACGACGCAAAAATAGGGTTTGTGAATATCAAAAACAGTTTCACACTGCTTTCATCAGGAAGTTCTATTGCTCTTTAGGTCCTTTTTTGTATAATAAGATCAATAATATTATTACAATCTATCCCCTTAATACACACAAATGCAAAAAAACTATTGAAGCTTGGTTACTAATTTTGGAATACAAGGATACTGAGGAACTTTTGGCGGTTTTACGGTAATCTAAATTTACAGATTCAATCAATTAGTGAGTTATAATAATATTTATAAGTCAATAAAATAAAATATATACTGTAATAAATTTAAGTACAATAAAATAAAAAGAAGCTGGATAAAGGCATTGTTTAATTTAAATGCTGATGTATTCATAAGTCAGATTTATGCAAACAATACACACCCTCTCACACACACACACGTACACTACACCCATTTACAAAGAGAGGCCCTCTCACACACCATTCATTCACATTTATTTCTATCTTGATTTTTGTGTAAAGTAGTATAAATAAGGTAGTTTAAATTCTGATACTTCGGGGAGTGGCGCCGTATGCCGAAATACAGGTCCTAACCTAGTTTGACAGCGGATGCTATTATATATATTTGAACCATTGTTATCTACTAGCTAATAATTTACGACAATGTATTGTTTCTCTTAAAATGTAACATATGTGTATTTTTGGAAATAAAGATTATTATTATTATTATTATATTATTATTATTATTTAAGTATAATCTTAGAATAATCAATATCCTATCCTAATATATGAAATTCTTTCGTTACTGACTGATTGAGTAAAAAAGTGAACTACAGGTCGTGAAATTAGGCACGTAGGTTCCTTGGGGAGTGTAAAGAATCAATTAGAGAGAATTTCCCGAAATTCCAACGGGAACGGGAAACAATGGAGTATGCGCGTACGAAGTCGTGAGTAAAAGCTAGCAGAGTATAAGACCGAAGTTTTTCGTTTCCGTACAGGAAATTTCGTCTTTAAGGAAAAACGGAAATTTAATTGAATCACTCGTACTAGTAATTATCAGATTTTTTTTCTATTACACGGTCGAAACCGCAGGCAGAAACTGGTTTATAATAGGGTAAGGAAATACGAGAAATAATTCCCTGTACTCCCACAAAACCATACTATTCTCAATTTATCATGAACTGCAGGGAAGCAGTCGTTGCACACAAACTGAGCGTGTGTCAGCGTTTTTTGGAGAGCGGCCGTATTATGCTAAACGTTGACGTTTTTTATATTTATTTATGTTAAACCGTCGTTCATGCATTTTTATTGCAGTCGGATATCGTTTAAGAGATACAAACACCATTTTCAGAAAAAATATTTAGTAGAGAGAAAATAATACTTAGGTAAAAACTGTGTAAAAACAACCATAATTTTTTGTTCTTTTTCATCGATCTCTATAGCTTACCAAGCGAAAACTAAAAACTGGCTAATACGGAAAATAATTCGTGTATAAGTGAATTTTAGCATAGTTGTAGGGAATGATGTTTTAAATAACCCTAATCTCTTCAAAGTTAGAGTGAACAGGCTTCTTCTGGGTGAGCTCGCTCCATCGTTGACTGACTCTGTCATCTCTGACTAGTGTCAAGAGGCAACCCCTCCCAAATAAAAAACTAACCTACTAAAAGTACCTACTGATGGGTGGGGGTGAAGCTTTCGGGTGGAAGAGGTAGTAAATGTCCCTTTTTAGGGTTCCGTACCCAAAGGGTATCCAACGGAACCCTATTACTAAGCCTCCGTTGTCGGTCCGTCCGTCCGTCCGTTTGTCTGTCAGCGGGCTGTATCTAAAGAACCGTAATAGGTAGACAGTTGAAATGATCACAGATTGTGTATTTCTATTGCCGCTATAATAACGAATAATAAAAACTAAGGTAAAGGTTTATGGTACGGAACCCTTCGTGTGTGAGTCCGACTCGCACTTGGCCGGTTTTTAGTTTTAGTAAATAACTCCTAAAAGGTGGCCTGAAACAAAAAATATTGTAACGCATAACAATTTTCTACAAAAAAGATCGTATACACTTTTTCACTCGGATCAATGTTTATTTTTAAGAAACCTTTGCTTACAACTAAACCAAAATTCGCCAATACACGGATTATTCCCCTATTTTTCCTTCCTTGGGTGAAATTCTTTTAAGTAACGAATAAAAAGGGTAGCTGTGTGGATTAAGTATTTGAAGAGGCGTTCGTATCCAACTCTACTTTATAGCTAATATTATTTATTTATTTAAAACAACAACAACAAATAGCTTATTTCTCTCATAAAAGTACTTTGCTTATAAAATACATTTTTGCCTTACGCTAGAACCTTTGTGAGAGCTGGAGTCTGAATTAGGTTCGGGACCTGTATGACAGATCTCTAGGCTCACACCCCTTTAAAAATTATCTGACCTTCACCAGGTCATTGGTCCACCTAGTGAAAGGCCTTCCAACGTTGCGTCTTCCGGTACGCGGTCGCCACTCCAGAAATTTTCGGCCCCATTGACCATCTGCTCTGCGAGCGATCGGCATCAATTAGATTATACATAACGCTATTAACAAACAATTTTAATAGAGAGGTAAGTCTGTATAATAAGTGTAGTTATATTTGTAATGTAAAGTAACGTTATTGTAGAATTGTATGAGGTGTAGTGTGTGACAGATGCCAAGCATCAAATTCAAAATGCTTTATACAGACATCGGGGTGAGTGTTCTTCAATTAAATCCAGGTTGTATCTAGCAAAAGAACCAAGTTTACCGACATAGCCCGAAGGATCGCCAAACTAAAGTGGCAGTGGACAGGGCACATTGCTCGCAGAACAGATAGTCGATGGGACCGGAAACTTTTGGAGAGGCGACCGCGTACCGAAAGACGCAACGTTGGAAGGCCTCCCATAAGATGGACTGATGACCTGATGAAGGTCGCAGGTAGCCGATAGATGTGAGACGCGCAGGACCGGTCGTTGTGGCGACGCTTGGAGGAGGCCTATGTCCAGCAGTGGACGTCTTTTGGCTGATATGATGATAATGATGTGTAAACTTTTGCAGTTACTATTTACTAGGTTTGTAGGGTAATAAGAGCTAGAAAGCATTCTATTAAATTTTACCACTACAGCCCACGTTAAATCATCGGTTTCAGTTCTCATAACAATACCTATGTAGGCCTAATCCCGGGTAGTCGGAAACCGGAAAGTTTTGGCAGCCGGTTTAAACTTAGGACATCCATATTGTCCAGTAACGCTTGTGAATGTCATTCCGACTGAAAGCCGGTGTCCAAAATATTCGAGGAAGTCAGGGACTATAATAAATCTAGGCTTTGCAACAACACACTTGTAAATCACCGAAGGATTTGCAGTAGGTGTATTTTCATTCATTTTCTAGCAAATTGACTGACTCAAGACGTTGTGGTCAGTGGCAGACGTGTTTTTTGTTATTTTATTTTGCTCAGTTTTTTTAGAGCATTAATTTTTGCAATATTGACTCATAATGTGTTTTGAAAATAAGTAAAACAAGTACTAAAGTGGTGTGAACTGTTTTGGTGAAAATAATTCGCGAGTGCGACATCGCGCAGTCCGAGAACGCCGAGGTAGGCTCCTCCTCACCTTGGGTGAAAGAGACGGGCTGCGAAAAATAAATAATTCGTCTTTGTCGCGCCGCGTCGAACCGCGAAAGGCGGTTTGGTTTTGATCATCAAAATTTGAATTCTTGTCTGCGAAACCAATAAAAATGCCTAATAACTGTGGCGCTTGTGGTTCGCTCATAATTGATTATTACATGGAGTGTTCTAATGATAAATGCATGAAAAGGTATGATATAGCATGTCTCGAAATAAACAAAGATGCGTTTAAGACATATACCCAGACATATAAAAAGAAATGGTTATGTCCGGAATGTATCTGTGCTAAGCCAAAAAAATGCAACAGTGAAACCCCGGTCCGCATTAACATACCTAACTCTGATGCCACCACTCCTGTAAACAATGTAGGCAGTCAGCGCGGAAGTCAGACTCAGTATTCACCCATGACTATGGATACTGATTCCCAACTACTCGAAGAATTGAGAGAATTTAAAGCTGTCATGATAGCTCGCATGGACAGCCAGGCAAATGCGATATCGCTTCTACTAGATCAATTTTCTCAAACAAAAACCGAGTTGGGCCACATAATTAAAATGATGGGGGTACTCGAAGAAAAAGTAGAAACTAAGCGAACTCAGAACAACCAAACCCACCAAAAAGCAGCTGATATTCCCCGAAATCCTCCTTCTACATCTTCTTTTGCCGAGGTCGTAAGTCGACATAATAATTCCAACGTTTCCAAGAAAACGCTTCATACCTACATCGAAACGCCAAAGGTAAACAAAGGTGGGGCCACGAAGTCCACCGAAATTTTAACGGAAAAAACTTTGTTTAGTACTAGCTCACTGGCGACTAGTGAACCACCTAACGATAGGGCGGAGAACATCGACTCAGGATGGACGACTGTTCGAAATAAAAATAGTAACAGGCAGCTTAAAGAGGTCAGAGTGGGAACCAATACGGAGTTGAAGGCAATTCAAGTTACTGATCGAAAAAAATATCTACATGTTTGGCGACTGCATCCGGATACCGCTCTAGAAGCCATAGCCGATCACGTAAAAAAGGTATGTGGCTCAGATGCTCAAATTAAAATTGAGAAAATCAAACACAAAATCGAGAGAGATTATTCGTCGTTCGTTATTGGAGTACCAGAAAAGTGTTTTGATAAGTTGAACCAAGCAGAAAACTGGCCAATGAATGCAGAATTCAGTGAGTCGATTTGGTTTCGGAAATCAAACAGAACAAAACCAAACATATTATAGCCATAAGATCGATATATTCTACCAAAATGTACGTGGACTACGAACTAAACTGGATAAATTCCGAACCAACATTGAGGCATCCAATTTTGATCTATGGGCAATAACGGAATCTGGTTGCAATAATTCCATAGAAGATCCTGAAATAATACCTCCGGGATATCAAATACTACGTTGCGATCGAGCGGATGGTCGGAAGCAGGGAGGAGCGTTTTTAGTGGCCACACACCGATATGAGCTGAGACAAGTACAAATCGCGGACGCGTCGATAGACACCTGCGTTTTTGAAATAGTTAGTGCAACGGTTTATTTAAAAAATAGATTTTTGTTTTTATGTTGTGTTGTGTATATACCACCAGGGAGTTCTGAGAATGACTATTTGTCTTTATTTAGATTAATAGAAAAATTAGTTGATAGGTATGGAGAAATAATTGTTATTGGTGATTTTAATTTGTATTCGTGTCCTGTAAATGTAAAAAATTATTTCGAATGTTTTTTGTCCTATTGCGAATTCACTCAAACTAACACAGTACCAAACTATTTAGGTCGTCAGTTGGATTTGGTTCTGAGCACAGGTTTTAGCAGGAAGGTGACGGTGGTGGCGGCCGACGACGGCGACGCGCTCGTGCCCGTAGATGCGCATCACCCGCCGCTCGCGGTTAGCGTGCAGTGGGCGCGCGCGCTCCCCGCGCCTGCCGCGCCCGCCCCGCGCGCGCCCTCTGCTCGCGACAGTCCCGCAGCGCGCAGTGGTAGGCCGCAGTGGAACTTCTATCGAGCCGATTATGAGTTGTTATACGCTATGCTGACTTCCACTGATTGGAGTATGATTTACGACATGCATGATTTGGAGGATATGTTGGACATTTTTTATGATAAACTGTGTAATATTTTAGATAGATGTGTACCCCGAAAAAAACTTAAATGTGAAAATTCTAGATACGTTTATCCCGAATGGTACACCGCAGATATTATAAGAGACATAAAGAATAAAGCTAGATTACATAAAACTTTCAAAAAAACAAAGCTGGATACCGATTATACAGAATTTTCAAAGTGTAGAGCTCGTATTAAAAAATCAATAGAAATAGCGCACAAAGAACACAAGTTTAAAATACAAAATCAATTTTCAAAAGATCCAAAATCATTCTGGCAGTATATTAGGTCCAAACGAAGTAGGTTAAATAGGCAAATTATCATAAAGGATGGTCAACATCTTTCGAATGAGGAGTGTGCACAACAATTTGCGTCATTTTTTGAGTCAGTGTATAATAAAGAGCGGCCACAGCTTGAAGCGCAGGCGGCCGGGGCGGAGGCGGAAGCGAACAGTGCGCGAGTGCACATCGAGACCCTCAGTCTTCAAGACGTAAGAGAAGCGCTCATAAAGCTCAAGCCGAAGCGCTCATCTGGCCCCGATGGTATTCCAGCTTTTCTGTTCCGAGACTGTGGCAGGGTGCTGGCTGAGCCCCTGCATCATATTTTTAATACTTGTTTAAAACAAGCCACGTTTCCGCCTAGGTGGAAAATCACGCGAGTGATTCCAGTTCCCAAGGGTAAGGCAGGTCCGGATGTCAGTGGCTACAGGCCGGTGGCAGTGTTATCGACACCTGCAAAAGTGTTCGAGTCTGCCATCCAAAGCTGCGTGCAGACTCAAGTGAGCGCACAGCTATCGGACGCGCAGCACGGGTTCCGGCCGGCGCGCAGCACTGCCACTAATCTGCTTAACTTCATGACGCGTGTGGTTCCGGCCGTCAATGCTGGTGTGCAGGTAGACGCGGCATATTTTGATTTTAAAAAGGCATTCGATACCGTCGATAATGATGTACTGCTAATGAAACTGGCAAAAATTGGCTGCACACCGCAGCTCTTACAGTTCTTCGCTAGCTACCTGAAAGACCGACAGCAGTACGTTGACTACAACGGGTTCGAATCCGAGCCATACTACACCAGGTCAGGCGTGAGCCAGGGCAGCAATTTGGGTCCTCTAGAATTTATTTTAATGATAAATGACTTACCACACGTAGTCAAATATAGTTTATGTTTATTGTTTGCTGATGACCTCAAGTTGCTGCTCGAGGTTAAGGGTGAGTCGGACTGTGAGAGATTACAGGAAGACATAGATAGAGTGGTAGAGTGGAGCCATAAAAATAAACTCTATTTCAACACAGCGAAATGCTCAGTGATGACATTTACGCGCGCGAAGACTGCCTTAGCCTACGAATATAAAGTTGAGGAAGCGCCGATGCAGAGAGTGTCGCAGGTACGAGATCTAGGAGTACTGTTTACCCCGGATCTAACTTTCCGGGATCATGTAATTAAAATTTGCAAGAAGGCGTATAGAAACCTAGGTTTTGTGCTGAGACAGTCCCAAGGATTCACGAACATTAACACACTCAGGGTGCTGTATGACGCTTTAGTAAGGAGTCACTTGGAACACAGTGCGGTGATATGGGCTCCTCATGAAGCGAAATACAATGTCATGCTGGAGCGAGTCCAGAATAAATTTACAAGACACTTGTATTTCAAACTTTATGGGGTGTACCCATTTTACCCGCTGATGTATCCTACACTGTTTGTACTGGGTATGGTGGGGTACAACGAACTCAGAGTGCGCCGGGATTTTGCGCTCGCGGCGTATGCACTAAAGCTCCTGCGTGGAGTAGCATATAACCCGGGTGTGCTGCATCACTTGAAGCTGTGCGTCCCTGACCGGTACGTGTGGCGGCGGCGGCGACCGCCACTGCTGGCCGTGCCTGCTGCCAAAACCAACCTGCTGTCAAAAACACCTCTCATCCGCACAATACGTGTACTAAATGAAGTGCACGAAAGGATTGACATATTTTCGTGCAATATGAGTGAATTCGCAAGAGTTTTGTTGAATTTTGTTAGTTATAGTTAGAAATTAGTTATTTTGTAGTAAGATTATATTTTATATTTTTTAGCCATAAGTCGATGTCTCAATTTATTTTTTATGTTGTAAACCACTATTGTATTGGGATATCCTGTAAAGATAGTGTGTGAGTTTAAATAAATAAATAAAAAAATAAATAAATAAATAAATAAATAAATTACAGGAATCTTAAGGATCATATGGATTTCGGTAAAACTAGGCAAGCGTGTTGACTATGTGGTCTACACGCTTACCGTAACCGTTTCACCGAAATCCGAATAACAAACAGACAGACAGTTACTTTCTCATTCATAATATAAAGTATACATTTATTTAAACTTCCTCTATATATATAGAAACTAGTTGAACCGCGCACCTTCGTCTGCTCCGCTCCTATTAGTCTTAGCGTGATGATATATAGCATATGGCCTTCCTCAATAACTGGGCTATCTCACACAGAAATATTTTTTCTAATCGGACCAGAAGTTCCTGAGATTAGCGCGTTCAAGCAAACAAACAAACAAACTCTTCAGCTTTATATGTTAGTATATAGATATAAAATAATATCTGGTACTCGCACACGACAAACAACCAAATAAAATAAGTGATACAACCAAATATGATAAGTGATTAATTTAATAAAATTGATGTGCATGTTCTCGTATTAAACAACTTCTAGTTTTCTGCCATTTTTCTGAACTGGATCAATTCGGCGCAGCTCTGAGGCACACGCAAGCATTAGAATGACATGGAGCAAGGTGAAGCGTAAAGCTCAAGACCGTTCACGATGGAAGATTACTGTGGACGCTCTCTGCCCTAGCTGCCTTCTAGGATCTTAAGAAGAAGAAAAAGATGAATCACACCATAATTATTATTGTTGAAATACTAACTTTCCTAATAATATGCTCCAAATAAACAAGCTTTCTTTTCAACTGTAAACTATATCAGCAAAATCAACACAGATACAGGTCAAAATTCGAAATACAATCATTTTAAAACCTCGGAAAGCAAGAATCTCAAGACACCAATACTTCCACCGTTCCTTTGATCGCAAATCCGATCGAGCTCGCCAAGCAGTTCCTATTGTGCGCCAAAACGACTGACTTTCAGCGTTTGATGTACTGCGATGCATGTTCTTGTAAACGTAGTCGTTTGAAAAAGGGTCAGTTGCACCGTCTTACTGTTAAACGTGCTGGTTAAATATAGCGCTAGGTTAGAGCTTTGGTTTCATTTTAATTGAACGTGACTGACGTGGCAAACTAGCCTGTGTTCTGCAACTTTTCAATTCCCTTCAAACACATCGTACAATTTTATTTTTTATTTTGTTATGGGTTTGCTCTTGACTCTAGTCTATGTCAGAGATGACAGAGACCAAGTCTACGATGGAGCGAGCCTACCCAGAATTGACGAGTTACTGTTCATTTTAAGTTTGATCACTGTTCCATTTTGACTTTGCACACGGGGTTTTTTTAAAGCACCGATGACGTGCAGACGAAGCGCGCTAACGATCTTTAATCGAAATTCAGACAGACGGTACTGTTTGTTGGTCATCTACAGCGCCATGAGCGCGCGTTCGTATGTAAGGCCTCTGCCTCGAGTTTTGCTGGCAGCGGGGCGGCGGTGACGGCGGCGCGGGAGTGGGGCGGGCAACGCAGACCCGTTTTCGAAACCAGCGGGCAGATCGCGCGGCACCATAGAGGCGTAGTAATGTGTTCGTGGTTGTTCGTCGAGATATTTGTTTTTATTTGCAAACGAAATATTATATTCGCGAAGAAAAACAACGGTGATACCATTTTTTTTATTTAAATTTTTTGCTAACGCTCGTTTTACTGTGGGCAAAAGAAGAACATAAATTGCACAACACTGCAATGGAGTGGAGTGCACCGCTCGTTGCCCGCCCTCACGCCGCTGCCGCGCCACTATTTTTGAGGGCCGATCCATTTGATTTTACACATTACATCTTGCCGCTCCGCGCCACTGCCGCCGCCGCCCCGCTGCCCGCAAGATTTGAGGCAGAGGCCAAACCGGCTGTATCGCCGCATAAAAATACGCCGCGTGCTTAGCCTCTAAGGCAGTAAAAGTAATTTTCGTTTTATCTATCAGTGTTAACGAACTTTAAAACTGCGGTGGAACATGCCCTCCATCAACTTATGTAGCACTTGTCATGTATTGAATTGAAGCAATGTGATTTTGCAATGCTATTGGACAGTTGAATACTTCTCAGAATGTTCTTAAGTTGGCTGTCAAGTTTAAACGATTGACAATGACATTGACAAAGCGTTTGTTGTTTAGATATGTGTCGAAGTAAAGATAAGGCCGAATTTAATTGGCATTGAATTTTAAGCTACTAAGGTAGGCGCCAGATAAATATGCAATAACGGCCATTGACCCACATACATTTATTACCTTTTTTAGAGTATCAAAAACAGAAATAAAGACATTAAGCTGTCCTGAATCGATTTCTATCGTGATCTTTAACGTTTCCTAGTAATGGAAAACGGTTCGTAATTTATTATTCGGGTAAAGTCAATGTAATTTATTGCAAGTTTATCAGGAGCCGACCATATTGAGTTTTCTTTGAAAATAATTATGTAGTATAATGGCCAGTCACTCCAGTCATTCGATTCTACTATTTTAACTATTAAATTAAGCACTAAAGATACTTTACCTCAAGCTTACAAAAAAAAGAAAGTCATTTCATATTCAAATAACGTAAAATACTGGTTGAATCCGGTTTGACTGGAAGCCGACCCCAATATGGTTGGGAAAAGGCAAGGCAGATGATGATTTGGATATAAAACCATCAATAAGGCTGAGTGCCAGCACTATTTGAACGTCGTTTTCATTAAGGCGATGACATACTGCAGCGACCTTGAGGGAACAAAACGCGCACTCGTTTCACTCTCTTGCAACTCAAAATACAGTAGTTTTTTTTGTACTTACCTTGTTATTCTAAGACTTTAAAAAAATAGCTGTACTTATATCAAAATGTAGATAATTAAATTTTATTTAGTGTAAATTCCTTTAAAATACGCCTAGCGGTTTTGGTCCGACTGTCGGTTTTATGTCCGTGTTAGACATAACTTTGCAAATTAATTACACTATGTTGAACGAATAAAACTCAAAATTTTCGTTGATCAAATTATTAAAAAAATAGTCTAATGTAACATATTTTTTCCAAAAAATTACGACTAGCTGTTTAGACGTGACTCTCATTTTAAAAACAGGTGCTCTCAGGTATCTCCGCCTTAAGACAGTCCCTCAAATCCCCCACCCTTCACAAAACGTAACACTCTCCCCAGACAATCAATCCTGCCCGGGCGTCGGGAGTCGCAGGGCGATCTCCGACCACCGTAGGCGCGGGTCTGCGGACGGCGAGCATTGGGCGGCTCGCCGTCCGATCAAAACTAGGCCCGTGTCGGCGGCGCGCTGTATTCCACGCGCGCATCAAAGAGCTGTCAGCAAGGGAGACGGGGCCCGCCAGGGCCAGTGCCTGCCGGGGTGCGGAATCCGTTCGAAAGAGGCACCATACCCTGGAACGCAAAGGGCAGTAGGAGGAACACGGATGGGTTTTAGTCAGTAAGAGTCTGATACTCTCTTCCGCTCCGCCCAGAGCGGAAGGAGTCATTTGATGATTTCCCATCCTTAAAAAAAAAAAAAAAAAGATAACCAATCCTCAACGAAAACGCAACACTGCAATACTGGGTAGTATTGCAGTGTGTTAAATTGGATTGCAAACAAATTGCAGTCACAACACAATTTATCACCTATAAACATTATTTATTTATATTTCTTATACTATTGAGTTGCTTTGATCCGTCTTTTAACTCGTACAGATGAAGAAAATTAAATTTGCGGCACCTAGAGAGTCTGGCTCGATGCGAAACATTTCGCCATGTAACCACGACCTGACAAATTGCTGCCTCCGACTTCTTTGTGCTACTGCTTGAAATCGACTCGAACTCATTGCCAAAATTATTAAAAACTGACAGACTTCTCTCGACTTAGACTATACACGGTGCCATTTTGGTCGTCTTACAACGGCAGCCTATTTATCTATCCATGGACTACTTACATTAATTTAAAAAAAATGGTGGCCAGAACAGTGTCGACCAAAAATAAAAAGGTCCCTTGTATGCTGGGGTATCCGAATCACCCCCATGTAACCCGATAAAAGGTAGTTAAATCCAAAAGTCATCAGCTGCCTAGCCTTTTCCCAACTATATTGGGGTCGGCTTCCAGTCAAACCGGATTCAGCTGAATACCAGTGTTTTACGTGGATCGACTGCCTACCAGACCTGCTCAACCCATTAACTGGGTAACACGGCATTTCTTGACAAGACTGGAGTCAGATTTACTGGCTTCTGACAATCCGTAACGACTGCCAAAGATCTACAAATGACAGCCGGTACCAAAAGCTTAACGTGCTTTCCGAGGCGTGGAGGAAACTCGGTATGTTAAGATGGTCACCCATCCACAGACAAACCTTGGCAAGCGTTGCTTAACCTTTAAAATCTACCCGTGCGGCTGTTATTATTTAGACGCGAGCTCCTCAGATACATCCAAAAGTAAATCTTTACATTTTGCTCGACCTGGAAATCGGAGCCAAGACCTCACACTGGGCAGTCACAGGAGCAGTAAACCAATAACGAACCATTCACGACCCAGTCCTCCGATCCAAAAATATATTACTGTGTTTTTGTTTCAAAATATGTTTAAAAAAAAAACTTTCTCTCGTAGGCTATACTGTTCCTGTGGTAGGGACTCCAGGGCTGTATAATTCAATGCAGTTTATTTCAATGAGACGCCGACTGAGCCACAGAGTAACTTGTGCACCCTCTGGTTTATTAGCCTTTAGATGTATACCACTGCCTTTTATTCTGATACTGCTTATTGTGCACTGTTTTGCGCAATGTTAAAAAGCTACCTATTTAAAACAAATATATATTGAGGTATTTTTAGGGGTTCCGAACGTCCGTAAGAAACGGAACCCTTATAGAATCACGTATGTGGTTGTCTGTCCGTCAATAAGTTATTTCTTTTGATATGTCACATGGTATATTTAAAAAAAAAAACTCATTTGTCTCCCAAAAGTAACCCCATATTAAATTTATTCACTTACGTAACGCGTCCGTGTAAATTTGGTACATTTATGAACATAAATATGCCAAATTTCAACAGAATCGGTCACTATACAGAGTTACTTATAATTGGACGTATATCCGTCAGGTATTGATAGGGGGGCCAAAATGTAAAACATTGATTTGAAAAGTGTAACTATGGAGTTTCTAGTCCGTTCTTCTCCATAAGACCCTTATCCTTACCCTATCTACCCTTCCGAATGGTCAGTAAAGTCACTATGTTATTTTAAATGTAATGATGACGTTCAAAAGTGCCGTTTAATGGCCTAATTGAAATAAACGTTTTTGACATTGACTTTGTAAAAAATTGCACCCCTCATATGTATGGCCGAAATTGAATCGTTCTCGAGATATTTGAATTTTAATGTTTTTTCGATATTTACCCAAAAATTGACATTTAACTCCAAATAAAAAGAAAACTACATATGGAATGGATACCATTAGAATATAATATTGTAGCTACACTTCAATTAAGCTATAAACATAATTAAAAGTACTTAATTCAACAAAATTAAAATTATGAGTGATTGCGAACGCCTTAATAAAATCATATTTCGAGAGGTCCACGGAAATACAAGTGCAGTATTCAACCGCAACTGATTGCATCAGTACTTTATACTTACACAGCAACTTGAACAGAATTCAATGAGCTCTGTCTTCCTCACTAACTTACAGTTTCTAGATTTATTAGTCTTTTGATACCAGTGCGAAGTTTTCTATTCAAACGTAGATCTTGGAGTTCTGTCAAGTTATTGTGAGCAAAGTTCTGGCCTAGTTCTTCTTTTGTTTATTGTGTTCGTTATTGTAGTGTGTCTGGAGCCAAAAATGGGAACCCATTGTAGTGATGACATCATTATTATAGGATATGAATGAATATTTTTCCTCATTAACTGTAGACCCATGTGCATTGTGCAGCGTCTCAAATACATATTTCTGATTTTTCTACCCTTTTCTCCTTTTAGTGTTGATTGACTCAAATTAAATTTTGAACGACCAATATTTAGCAACTTTATTTAGCTACGACCAATTTAAATATGTGGCTAGCAGCGGATGGATGCGGACTGCTCAAGACCGGGATGGTTGGCGCTCTTTGGGAGAGGCTTACGTTCAGCAGTGGACGGCGATTGGCTGAAAATGATGTCAATGATGAATATATTTTTTGTATCTTCCAACAAATAAAATGAAGAATGTTATCGTTATCTTTGTTACTCTTTGTGAGAGGAAGCGAACCGTTATCTGCCACACAAACTCAGTGTGAGTTGGAGAATGCCATATTTAATGGTTTTTCGATCTTGCTGGTTTCCTTACGAAGCAAAGAAGCAAAGCATTCCTTCACTGGTTTTGAGTCAGTCAAACCGGATTCAGCTGAATACCAGTACTTTACGTGGAGCGGCTGCCTACCAGACCTCCACAATACATTAACTGGATAACACGGTACTCATTGGCAAGACTAGTACCAGATTTTCTGGCTTCTGACTATCCGTAACGACTGCCAAAGATCTATAAATGACAGCCGGGACCAACGGCTTAACGTGCTTTCCGAGGCACCGACGAGTCTCGGTATGTTAAGATGGTCATCCATCACACACAGATCAACCCCGGCAAGCGTTGCTTAACCTTGAAATCGACCCGTGCCGCTGATATTATTTAGCCACTAGCTTCTCCTCAGCCACGAGCTTCTCCAAAGACAGACAGACAGGCAAATAAACAGAACAAAGAAAAAGCTACAGTACTTTTGCAGCTATTTCTTAGTTTGTAAGATATTTTACTACGCCCGAAGTCAAACCTTTCTAAGAAACGCTGTAACATCAGGTTTTAGGTACTGAACGGCTACCAGTGTCTACCCAAAAGATATAAAATGTAATTTTCTCAAATCTGTTTTTGAATAACAGGCCCTAAACATAAAAGGAAAAATATTTACTCGTGAAGGCTATCCCTACTTAAGTTTCAAAGTTTATGGCAAAATAAAAACACCAGAAAAGGTTGTTTATAAGGGATGATACGTGTTTACAATAGCCAATCTAAGGTTGCTGCGAAGAAAAACAGACCATACCATCAAGCCTGTACTCCGAGGGGTTAGACAGAGGTGTTTCAATAGTTTGTAGGGAAGTTTAGAAAGGTCTGGTGCGTAGTACTTGCAACAGCAAGTACTACGCACCAAGCGTACGTACTAAGCTTCCATCATCGGACCACAAGACGAACGGCGATGCACCACCGGTACATGGTGGACATCCCACCCATACGCACAAAACGTTTTGGGAACACATTCATAGTGCGTACAGCTAAGGAGTGGAATTCCCTGCCGGAGTCTGTGTTTCCTGATAGCTACAACCTGGGAGTCTTTAAATCAAGAGTGAATAGGTTATTTCTAGGCAAGCGTGCTCCATCTTCGACCACATCCTCGCTTACCATCAGGTGAGATAGTGGTCAAACGCGTGCCTATCAATAGTAAAAAAAAAAAAAACTGCTTTACGTTTGTTACCAGTGGCCTTAGTGCGAGTTTTTTAACTTTCTTGATCGTCTATGCATGAACGTGTGAAACGAATCAAACAGTATTTTAGTGACCATCAGGATGGCTGGAACAAACGAGATATCTACATGAGACTATGTGCACTATTTAATACCTTTTTGCTACTATTTACTACCTATGAGATATTTGCTACCTTGAGTTTAAAAAAATATCAAAGAAACACCCACAACTACAGATGTTTTAATGGCAATTATTAATAACCATTTATAGAAGCTTCTTAAAATTGTGTAAAAAATATATGTTAAGGTAGCAAAAAGGTACTAAATATTAACATTAACAACGCGATTAATACAACGCTAAAAATATGAGAACTTGGAAGTGGTCAGCCAACCTGACGTCAGAATGGCTGACCACGTTATTTATTTGACTAACTATAAAGTAATACGACAAAATAAAAAATACTTAGTCCTTAAAAATCTTTTGTTATGATGACCATAAAAAATACACTTTGCACTATAATGTAAACCAGAAAGACCAGCAACACTTGAGGTTCTCTATTACAAGACCACGTTTTTTTTTTGTTATATTTACTTTATATAGAATCTAGTCAATTTGTATGTCACTGTAGTGATCTTTTTTTATAAAATCAGCTGCTTTTTCTGCAATCATAATAGTAGGAGCATTGGTGTTAGCTCCAGTTATCTTTGGCATGACACTAGGAATCTTTACTGCGCAATAAGACTTTTCCACGAGATTCTGGGTAGACTAAAACGACTGCGCTGAACAAAACTGATTTGTTTATACTGCTTTCATATAAAGCGTCACATAATTCATCTACAAAAGAAAAATAGAAAGCACAGAATTGCATTGCACTTGTTGCATCGTTCATAACGAAACTAACAGATTGATAATCTGGATAGTCTTGATTTTTATTTAATCTGGCGTAACCCGTAATAAGTGGAGACGAAAAATTTGTGAGATCAACTGGTTTAGACGAAACTGATGGTCCCATTGTTTGAGTTACAATTACCATAACGTGGTCTTGTAAAGCTTGCCCAACAGGAAGATCTTTAATTACTGTTATACTACTTTGTAAAGAAAGTACCGGGAAAAGATCAATAATACACAAAATGTCTGTTATTAATCCAAATTTATTTTATCACCTTCAAAGTATGCTCCTTTAGAAACGATACACTTGCGCCAACGAATAATCCATTCATCAAAACATTTTTTAAACGCTGTTTCCGGAATTGAGTTCAGTTCTCGCCGCGAATTCTCCTTTATGTCTTCTATCGATTGAAAACGGGTGCCACGAAGAGGTAATTTGAGTTTAGAAAAAGAAAAAAGTCAGCAGGAGCCATATCTGGTGAATATGGTGGTTGCTGGATGGTATTTGTTGAGTGTTTGGTTAAAAATTCGTTCACAATGATAGCCTTGTGCGAAGGCGCATTGTCGTGGTGCAAAATCCAAGAATTTTCTTTCCACAAATCTGGCCTTTTTCGTCGAATTTGCTCTCTTAAACGCCGCATAACGCTCAAATAATATTCTTTATTTACCGTTAGACCTTCCGGTAAGAATTCAGAGTGCACAACACCGCGATAGTCAAAGAAAACAGTCAACATGACTTTGACTTTTGATCGACTTTGGCGTGGTTTTTTCGGTTTCGGTTCAGTTGGAAGGCGCCACTCCGAAGCTTGTTGACTAGTTTGCATGTCAAACTCGTAAACCCAAGTCTCGTCACCAGTAACAATGCGTTTCATGAATGTTGGGTCCGAACTGACTCGTTCTAGCATGTCCTCAGCGACTTTCATGCGATTGAGTTTTTGGAGAAAATTCAGATCTTTTGGGACTAGCCGAGCAGCAACATGTTTCATACCCAAATGATTAGTTAAAATGGTACGGATCGACTCGTGAGATACAGAAAGTTCGGCGGCTATCTCTCTCAGAGTTGAATGGGGATTTTCAGTCACTATTTCCTTCACTTTTGCGATGTTAACTTCAGTTGCAGACGTTGACGGCCTACCAGAGCGAGGCAAATCTTCACTCATAAGCACGAGTTTTTGATAAAGTCGATTCACCGTAAGCCTTCTGTAACATTTTCAGAGACTCCGAACACGAAATTCCATTGGCGATGCAAAATTTAAGACAAACTCTTTGTTCGATATTTTTGTCCATTATGAAATTCGCAATACACACTATATATGATATTACTAAAACCAGCACTGTATTTAATATAAATAACAGATGCAACTCAAACTCCGCGCCAAAATGGAAAACAGTTGTGCCAATCTAACAACTACGAAAAAAACAAAAATTTGAATTTGGAACCATAAACAAATCATCCATTCCCGATACTTTTTTGACTGAATGTATTGTGGCTCAGCAAGTGATCTTTTGGACCTACACCAGACAACATTAATAGTTGCGGGGTTTTAATAGCTCCTGCTGATACTACATTCAGTCAAAAAAGTATCGGGAATGGATGATTTGTTTATGGTTCCAAATTCAATTTTTTGTTTTTTTTTTGTAGTTGTTAGATTGGCACAAGTGTTTTCCATTTTGGCACGGAGTTTGAGTTGCATCTGTTATTTATATTAAATACAGTACTGGTTTTAGTAATATCATATATAGTGTGTATTACGAATTTCATAATGGACAAAAATATCGAACAAAGAGTTTGTCTTAAATTTTGCATCGCCAATGGAATTTTGTGTACGGAGTCACTGAAAATGTTACAGAAAGCTTACAGTGAATCGACTTTATCAAAAACTCGTGCTTATAAGTGGTTCAAAGCGTTCAAAAGCGGTCGAGATGTGATGGAAGATTTGCCTCGCTCTGGTAGGCCGTCAACGTCTGCAACTGAAGTTAGCATCGCAAAAGTGAAGGAAATAGTGACTGAAAATCCCCATTCAACTCTGAGAGAGATAACCGCCGAACTTTCTGTATCTCACGAGTCGATCCGTACCATTTTAACTAATCATTTGGGTATGAAACATGTTGCTGCTCGGCTAGTCCCAAAAGATCTGAATTTTCTCCAAAAACTCAATCGCATGAAAGTCGCTTAGGACATGTTAGAACGAGTCAGTTCGGACCTAACATTCATGAAACGCATTGTTACTGGTGACAAGACGTGGGTTTACGAGTTTGACATGCAAACTAGTCAACAAGCTTCGGAGTGGCGCCTTCCAACTGAACCGAAACCGAAAAAACCACGCCAAAGTCGATCAAAAGTCAAAGTCATGTTGACTGTTTTCTTTGACTATCGCGGTGTTGTGCACTCTGAATTCTTACCGGAAGGTCTAACGGTAAATAAAGAATATTATTTGAGCGTTATGCGGCGTTTAAGAGAGCGAATTCGACGAAAAAGGCCAGATTTGTGGAAAGAAAATTCTTGGATTTTGCACCACGACAATGCGCCTTCGCACAAGGCTATCATTGTGAACGAATTTTTAACCAAACACTCAACAAATACCATCCAGCAACCACCATATTCACCAGATATGGCTCCTGCTGACTTTTTTCTTTTTCCTAAACTCAAATTACCACTTCGTGGCACCCGTTTTCAATCGATAGAAGACATAAAGGAGAATTCGCGGCGAGAACTGAACTCAATTCCGGAAGCAGCGTTTAAAAAATGTTTTCAAACCGCCAACATGTCCATAGTTCTGTTCAAAATGGTGAACCAGCTAAGGTCTGGAATTTTCTCAAATCCTTAGGTATCGGAAGAAAATCTCGTGAAAGGATTCCTAATGACTTAGACTTCAACTTGCTTAATAGTCATTTTTCAACTTCGCCCGTACTGCAACACTAAGTCATCTTTCAAACCTTCCGATACCTGATTATTCTCCTTTTGTCATAAGTCAATTCACTGCTAGTGATGTTAAAAAGAGTATTGTATCGATTACATCCAACGCTGTGGGTAGTGACTGTGTCAGCCGTAAGATGATCATTCCCATCCTTGATGACATTCTTCCGGTCATCCTTTATATCCTTAACTTCTCTGTTTCCAGTAGGGTATTCCCACAAGCCTGGAAACATGCCCAGGTTATCCCTTTACCTAAAAAATCACATCCTGATTCATTCTCTGACTATCGTCACATTTCCATTCTCCCGTTCCTATCTAAAGACCTTGAAAAACTCGTCCATCAGCAGCTTAGCTCATTCCTTTCCAAACACAATCCTTATATTGCGTACGCTGCGTAAACTATTGATAATAGAGCAAAGTTATGTACTACAGTTTTATAGAGGAAATCAATATCCATAAAAAAGTCCGCAATGGTATATATCTAACTATTATGGCTAAGTCACAATAACCGCTTTTTGTTCAAATTATTCGATCAAACCCGGGTGGAATGGAATAGTGGTGATTTTGGTATCATGATATTGACCCTTATCCATTTAAATGGTTTGGTAATTTAGTTTGGTTATGTGTACGTAAATTACAATTTAAATTATGTAAATCGGACCTTTCGTTTGAAAGTTACGACGGGTATAAAAATACTCGATTAAGGCGGTTTAGAAACTCTGACACTAGGGTGTGTGGTCGTTAGACCTTACTGCCCCCACGATAAGATGAAGGGGAGTCTATTAATAAGTAATTTACACGTTACCCTTTATAGAGGGAAGACTTATGGAGATGAAGTTCGTGGAGTACCTACTAAATCCGCGCGAACGAGGTCGCGGGCGAAGTGCTAGTTATACTATATAGATTATTTCGTTCTTTAAATTTTTTATTTTGATTCCCGGCGCTTTTATCATGGATGTCTTTCTACATTGTTCTAACATATTAAATGTATAATTCGACAAGAATTTTGTAACCACAATTTTATAACATTTTATTTGATTTATTAGAATTTCCATGGAGTTTTTTGCACGTTTTTCTCCATACAGATCTACGATTTGGAACGTGGAAACAGCTTCACCTCTTTGAACCAGAAGTGCTTACTTTTAAATGTTTTCAATAAAGTTAATGCTTTGAGTTTTAGTCGGAGATAAGGGGGCGAGAGGAATGGTAATTTTTCGTCTAAATTCTTGAATAACTTCAAACCTATTTATTTTGAAATTATGAAAAAAATAAGCCCTTTCATTTGATATGCCAAACGGTATGGTTTGAACCCCCAAAGTGAACCCAACAACGCGTCCGTGTTTCGTCACAGATCTCCATATTATGTGTACCAAATTTCAAAAGAATCAATCCAGTAAATTAGGAGAAAATTGGCTGGGACAGACGGACAGACCGACAGACACCTACTAAAATAATTAGTTATTACTTTTGTGAAATTTATAAAACCTTAGAAACTATTTATGGGGCTACCTACTTGGGTTGTATGTGCTACGGGGCACCTGTCTGGGCCGATAGGGCCACCATAGGTGCGGTACGACGTAAACTGTTTCAAAGCCAGCGTTTGGCTTTGATATTCTTATGCAAGGCGTATAGGACGGTTAGTACTGAAGCCTTACCAGTGCTGGCGGGTGTTCTCCCAGTCGATTTAGAAGTGCAGCGGCGTGCTGCAATGTACTACTACGCTAGAAAGATTACGGACCCAGAGTTCTTACCGCAACGCGGCCGTGCTAAGATCTCTAGATTACTAAAACCCCAGACTGATGTCTGGGAGGAACTTTTATCCGAGTGGCAATGTAGGTGGGAAAATTCCATCAAAGGCCGTCACCTCCACCAATTTTTTCCATCTGTTCGTGAGCGGCTGGACAGGACATGGCTGGAGGTGGATCACTGTGTTGCCCAATTTCTCACAGGTCATGGCAATTTTAAGAGTAAATTATTTTCCTTTAAGCTTGTGGCCTCGCCTTTATGTCAATGTTCTACAGCTGACCGGCAGCATTGGTAGGTAGCTGTTTGGCAGCATTTAGCCAAGCGTTTTTATCCTCGATAAAAACGCTTGGCTAAATGCTGGTCCTGCTCCACAGTCACAGCTGCTTAGGTCCACTTTTTAGGTTTCTATGTTTTTATATTTGGAAGAGATGCTCGCTCCTTTTAGAGGTTCTTACATTATTTCGTTTATTTATTCTTATATACATACAAATTATATTATTATATTAATTACTTATTTATTATTTTTGATGTAAGATCTTAATCGTTCTCTTTATTAATTTATTTTTCATTATTTGGTCATTGACAACCATAGTTTTGTGTAAAGTAGAAGCATATTTTTCAAATTTTGTAAATGTGAGTACCATGAAACCATTTACATTTTATGTGAGTAGTTATAGTTTTACTTGTTGGACATGAACGAGCATGGTGGTTGAGAGCATGTCATGCTCACTCAAATGTCTCACTGATGGCGGCGCGTGGGTTTGATCATTCGGTTCCCTTCGAAATGGTTGAGCTGAAGGGTGCCGATACACGCGTCATGTTCGTGAACAGGCGCCGTCGGTTGAGACTGGTCATCTCTTAACTGCCATTGGCTTATTTTAATCTTTATATTTAAAATTCTTATAATAAGCCCTTTTTTTTTCCTTTGCATTGTCCTCACATGCAGAAGCAACAAGTATATGTAACTTGAAATTTTGTAAAACCAGAACATGATTTAAAAGAGTGTCCGTGGAGTTTCTTGCACGTTCTTCTCCATAGAGATCTACGCTTTGGAACGTGCAAATAGCTTCCATGTTTTTGACTGACCGACCTTGACGTTTCAAAAGTGCCTGTGAATGGTTTATTTGAAATAAAATGCTTTGAATTGAATTTGAATTTGAATTTGACCATGAATACGAACAATCCGCACATCACATCTTATGGGAGTGTAGTCTTTGGCAAACTGAACGCAATATTATGTTAGATAGTATTAAAGTTACATCTGGGGTAGTTTACTATACGGACCTTGTTGAAACCAGAACAAATTTCCGTGCGTTCAAGCGATTTTGCCATACCTATTACTGGAATCAAAAGTAGCTCACAATTTAGGACCCATTAGTTTTAGTGGTAAGATATAATCCGTGGTGCTTGGCAACTGGGCTTAACCCAGTTGTATTTGTCCCTTGGTGCCTATTGGCCTAGTTCTATTCTGTCTCCTGCTTGATACGGAGGGAAGTGGAAATTATATTATTTTTTCCTACTCCCCCGCTGTACTTTTCTGATTAATTTCGTTGCAGGATCCAAGACAGTTGAATCGTTTCTCCGGGACTCGTCGGGTTTCATTGGCTCGGCGTTTTTCTGGTGGTCGCCACTGTTGATTCTGGCTTTCAGGAGTTGCAGTGGTTGACAATGTGTAGCGGGCTTGTCAAAAAAACCCAAATAATTAGCCTAGCAAAATTCGTATAAATTTAAACTTACATACCATAATAGCCTTGGTAAAACACTTAAATCAACAAGCGCATAACAGTCGATGGTTCTTGTCTAGACCTTGACTGCAAGTTACAGTCAACTGTTCCTGTATTTTAATAACAGTAGGTGTGGTAAGACAAAACTGAAAAAAAATACGTAGATGCATTTCAAATGTGGTGCTGGAGAGGACTGTTTTATATTCCAAGAGTATATTTTTCTACAAAAACTTCAATCCTTTCTTTTTTAACCGACTTCTTCAAAAAGGAGGAGGTTCTATGTTCGGCTGTATATAATTTTTGTTTTTTTTTTTATGTATGTTCACCGATTTCTCCGCCAATTGTGGACCGATTTAAAAATTATTTTTCTATTCGAAAGCCTATACTCCTGAAGTGGTCCCATTGTCACCAAGTCAGAATCTGATGATGGGATCCCATGAAAATCGAGGGAAACCCTCAAATTTTATAGGCACATACAATGTTTTTCATGAAATTTCTAACGCAATTCAGATATTTGTGCCATTTCATTTTGCTGAGCTGATGATGGAAGGTATAAGTCAGGATCTGATGATGGGATCCCATGAAAAAAGTTTGTTCAGCGATATTTTCGCCAATTTTTTACCGATTTGAACGATTCTTTTATTGTTTGAAAGAATATTTTCCGGGATTGGTCCCATTTTAATTTGGTGAAGATCTGATGAGGAAATTCGGAGCTAGGCAACGGAACTCTTCAATCAATAATAGCAAATGGATCGGGATTTCTGAAATCCCGTGTCTGTTGATTGTTTACACCAATTCATAACATAACATCACGCGGTATCACTTTTTAGTGGTGGTGGTGGTGGTAGTGGTAAAATAAAAAAATCTTTTTTCCAAAAAAATAAAACCGACTTCCAAAAGCATAGTGTTTTGCTTTTGGAAGTCAGTTTTATTTTAAAGTATAAAATAATTTTAATTTCGGAAGTCGGTGTCCAAAAACCAAAAACATACCAATAACTTAACATACCAAGACTTGTATGTGTGTGTAGTGTTTTTAGAAGTCGATTCAAAAGAGTACTACTGTAGTTTCAAATATGTACCCACATTTTTGGTCAACTCTTAAAGGATCACACAAGTGTCTATCTGTGCGTCCGTCTCATCCAATTTGCTCCGAATGTAAAGTAGTTGACATTACACTTAGTTTCTGTGACCCAAACAAGGGCATCCACAAACCGTACCAAAACATACAACCAGTTTTTAACAGGTTAATAGAACAATGTTTATTATTAAGCAACGCTTGCCAAGGTTGGTCTATGGATGGGTGGGTGACCATCTTAACATACCGAGTTTCCTCCATGCCTCCGAAAGCACGTTAAGCCGTTGGTCCCGGCTGTCATTTGTAGGTCTTTTTTTTTTGTCTATTGATAGGCACGCGTTTGACCACTATCTCACCTGATGGTAAGCGATGATGTGGTCGAAGATGGAGCACGCTTGCCTAGAAATAACCTATTCACTCTTGATTTAAAGACTCCCAGGTTGTAGATATCAGGAAACACAGACTCCGGCGGGGAATTCCACTCCTTAGCTGTACGCATTATGAATGTGTTCCCAAAACGTTTTGTGCGTATAGGTGGGATGTCCACCATGTACCGGTGGCGCATCGCCGTTCGTCTTGTGGTCCGATGATGGAACGGGCTTGGCGGAATTAAATTATACAATTCCGTCGCACATTCCCCAAAATGCAACCGGTAAAAAACCGACAGGCTAGCAACTCGTCGTCGATGTTCAAGACTTTGGAGCTTCGACGCGACGAGCCTCTCATTGCCGATGATCCTCTTGATCTTTGGCAGTCGTTACGGATTTTCAGAACCCAGTAAATCTGACTCCAGTCGTGCCAAGAAATACCATGTTACCCAGTTAATGGGTTGCGGAGGTCTGGTAGGCAGCTGCTCTACGTAAAACACTGGTATTCAGCTAAATCCCGTTTGACTTGAAGCCGACCCCAATATAGTTGGGAAAAGGCTAGGCAGATGATGAATAGAACAATGTTTATTAAAGCCTATTTGTGAACCAACAGATACTGATCGTCTACGGAATTCCCAACCACTGAAATTGCCGTCTACGGCCCACCTAACTTCTGCAGTAAGTATACAGATTGATACAGACTTGGATGGACGATCAAAGCATTAAGGGATCGAGCCAAGAGGATTATCGGCAATGAGAGGTTCGTCGCGACGAAGCTCCAAAGTCTTGAACATCGACGACGAGTTGCTAGCCTGTCGGTTATTTACCGGAATTGCATAATTTAATTCCGCCAAGCCCGTTCCACCTTCGGACCACAAGACGAACGGCGATGCGCCACTGGTACCTGGTGGACATCCCACCCATACGCACAAAACGTTTTGGGAACACATTCATAATGCGTACAGCTAAGGAGTGGAATTCCCTGCCGGAGTCTGTGTTTCCTGATAGTTACAACCTGGGAGTCTTTAAATCAAGAGTGAATAGGTTATTTCTAGGCAAGCGTGCTCCATCTTCGACCACATCATCGCTTACCATCAGGTGAGATAGTGGTCAAACGCGTGCCTATCAATAGTAAAAAAAAAAAAAAAAATTAAGAAATCTCACATTGCGATTGCGAAATAATTATTTTTGTAGATAAAGTGTTTTCTGTCAAGATTTGATCTTGGTTTAAATGAACAGACTTATGTATTAAAATGACAATAATAAGAACTCAGTAAGCGAGTATTTTTTTAAATTCAGGAAGCGGACGCGATGTTATAGACATGTCATCATCTTCCTGCCCTTACCCCATGTTACTTGGGGTCGGGACAACACGTTGTTTTCTTCCACTCTGCCCTATTTGCCGTCAAACTAACACTAAGTCCTTTTTCTTTCATACCGATGCTCACACAATCAATCCATCTTTTCTTTGGCCTTCCTCTCCCTCTCGATCCATCCACATTTATATTCTTTATTATTTTAGTTACATGTTTATTTTATGCATTAATTAATTTACAAATACTTAACTGACTATATACACTAATTAACACAACATTATTTACAAACGCGTATAAAAACAAAATTAATCATTGGGCATCAAAAAAAATAATCCACATCGCTGTCAATGGCAAAAGTTCCCAGAACACTGGCAGCATTGCCGCGTTGAATCGCAATGCTAATTCTTTGGCCGAAAAAAAGCCCAGCCCTCTGGTCACGTGAACAGTCGATAAGTTGTTTGCTAATGTCCCGAAAGACTCGATGCGCACTCGGACCCCATGGGCCTAGTGTTTCAACGCCAAACGGCTCAAATATGTAACTTCCAATTAAGTTGTTATATTTGCGCCGTTTGAGGTTTTCTGCACCTGCAGCAGCCGCCCCAGCACAGCCCGCCGTGCTAAGAAGATGGGATGGTGCAAGGGTGTCGACACATGTTGCATCCCACACCAAAGGCCTACCCACCTTCCAAGGCATTATGGTCATCCCATCTGGCCTTTTCCCATCGTTTAGTTACATGTGTTTTCTCCCTCCTCTTCACATGATAATACCAAAACAAGCGATTGCCCGTTTTTTTCATATGTGTGGGTTTGCTCTGGACTCTAGAGTCCATCTCTAGACTAGTCTAGGTCAGAGATGACAGAGACAAAGTCTACGATGACGGGAGCTTATTCACTCTAACTTAACTTTTTACTTTTCCTTCATAATTATATTTTCACAAAGTTTATTATATATTTTTAAGCATAAAATCGAATGCTGAAACTTAGGCATTATTGTTATTAGTTACAAATAACAGTCCCAGATTGAATTTCAAAACACTTTGTTGGCTTCAAATATATTCTACAGCAGCAAGAGTGATAAGACAAGGTACTCGTGTGGTCAGAGCAATCATACAACGAAATTTCAACCTTAATTTTGTTAAGTTAGAATGCACTTTGCTGCAAAATTGAGAAGACATAAACGTTGGTAATACCCGCATTAACTTTATAGCTGGAAAATGAAATGTCACGTAATTTTGAGCTTTATTTATTTAGAATAAGGTTCTACTGTGTTTCTGGTAGGTGCAGGATTGTGTTTGTCAAGTTGGTAGTGTATAGTTACACTAATGGGAGAGTTAGGTTAAGTGTCAGAATACCAACGTTTGATAGAAGTTATATTTCAGGAAACAAATTAATGTCAATAATGTTCAGCTGTGTCAGTTACATTTGGCTTTAGTTAAATGTCTATACCAAAATCGCCAAACTAAAGTATAGTCCGGTCAAATTAGAGCACATCAATGACCTACTTCAGCCTGGTCTTGTTGGGTACGCAGATGACAGTACGGTTTCAGAGAGATACTTGTCCAACGCAACAACCAGTGGGGCTGAAGTTTGTTCCTTGAGAGAGGCCATGGTAGAGCGGACAAATTTGACCTTAAGCGTTGTCTCCCAATGGGGTGATGACAATTTGGTCACTTTTAACGCCACCAAAACACAGGCGTGTCTTTTTACCGCAAAAAGGAGTCGTTTTGACCAAGCTCCTACTTTTCGGGGTGCATCTGTTCCTGTGACTGATCGGCTCGAGCTCCTAGGCATGGAGTTGACATCCAGTCTCAACTTCGGCGCCACCATCGAGTACAAAGCCCAAACTGCTGCCAAAAAGCTGGGCATCCTAAATAGGGTGAAGCGATACTTTAGGCCTGGACAGCTTTTAACACTATACAAAGCGCAAGTCCGATCCTGCATGGAGTATTGTAGCCACCTTTGGGATGGCTCAGCTAAGTATCAGCTTGCCGCGCTTGACTCGGTGGAACGCAGAGCTAAGAGGCTCATCGGCGACGTAAAACTGGTGGATGCCAAGCTACATAGCTTGGCTCATCGCCGTAAGGTTGCCTGCTTGTCGGTCTTCTACAGATTGTACTTCGGTGAGTGTGCCCAAGAACTCCACGACCTCATCCCACCGGCCCCCTTCTACCATCGGACATCCAGACGCACTGCATCTTACCATCCCTACCTTGTGGCTATTCCACCAATTCGCACTAAGCGTTTTCAAACGTCTTTTATAATGCGCACAGCAAAGGAGTGGAACTCTCTGCCAGCGTCTGTGTTTCCGAAAGCTTACAACCCTAATCTCTTCAAAGTTAGAGTGAACAGGCTCCTTCTGGGTAGGCTCGCTCCATCGTAGACTTTGTCTCTGTCATTTCTGACATAGACTAGAGTCAAGAGCAAACCCATTACAAATAAAAAAAAAAAAAAAAAAAAAAAGACCAAAAAATAGGAGTGAAGGTACAATAATTCGCACCCAGCGGAAAATTGGTATTGTTCAAAACACTAAAATGAATGAAATCTGAAAAGTCCTCATCGATCCGAACCTGGAAAAAAATACTCGGGATCAACAGTCACAAAAACGGGTTTTTCATGATTTTCAGCAAAACGGTAAGTTTTATCATAAAATATCTATATAAAATGTTTAAATACTTTTTCCCTAAGAGCCATCGTTTCTGAAATATAACGATTCAAATAATCACATTGCTCGCAGAACAGATGGTCGATGGAGCTGAAAAGGCGACACGCGCGGGGAGGCCTATGTCCAGCAGTGGGCTCTATCGGCTGATGGAAATGAAGATGATGATCATCAATTCCAAGAAACAACAGGTTATACGCAGGCATCCTAAATAATATCAATCATGAGTCATGAGTATTGAGTAAAGCTTTATTGACGCGGTTAGTGTGGACCAACGACCTTTATTTTATTTCTTGAAAATCCTTTTTAACCCTCGACCAAAAAATAGGGATGTTATAAGTCTGACCGCTATGTGTGTCTGTCTGTGGCACCGTAGCTCTTCAACGGATGAACCGATTTGGATGCAGTTTCTTGTATTTGAAAGCTGTTTTTTTAGCGGTGATTCGTAAATTTTTGTTAAAGTTTTATTAGAATCGGTTAATCCGTTTGAAGATCATTAGCTCTTTTCTAGTTGATGAAGGCATTTAACCAGCTTTTACGGGTCTGATCGATGTGAAATTTGGTATGCTGTTACTTCAATGTCATCTGCCTAGCCTTTTCCCAACTATATTGGGGTCGGCTTCCAGTCAAACCAGATTCAGCTGAGTACCAGTGTTTTACGAGGAGCGGCTGCCTACCAGACCTCCACAACCCGATAACTGGGTAACACGGTACATCTTGGCAAGACTGGAGTCAGATTTACTGGCTTCTGACTATCCGTAACGACTGCCAAAGATCTACAAATGACAGCCGGGACCAACGGCTTAACGTGCCGAGGCACGGAGGAAACTCGGTATGTTAAGATGGTCACCCATCCACAGACCAACCTTGGCAAGCGTTGCTTAACCTTGAAGATCAATCTGTGCGGCTGTTACTTCAATGACATTACAAAAACATGGTTATATTGACCTGATGCTTTAGCATACCCTGAGGTCTTCAGAATACCCAACTCCTCACTAAGTTACAGCAGAGACATGCTGAAGCATGTTCTGACATCAGCAGGATACCCAACTCCTCACTTACCTACAGCAGACCTTTCGTTTTCGTATTCATTTAAATGATCGCAATGAATAGGTTATAAATAAATTGTGATCAGGGTCTGATGATGAAGCAGAAAAGAGAAATGAGTTAATACATTGGTAGGTGTAGTGCTATTTAGGTGAGTGTAGATCATATGTGGATAAATGGAGAGGGAGAGGAAGGCCAAAAAAAAAATGGGTGGACTGTGTGAGGATCAAAATTAAAGAAAAGGGAGTTGTGATAGCGTGACGGCTAGTATCTCTACGTAGTCTGTTATAGGACCTCGAGTAACATTAGATAAGGGCAGGAAGATGATGAGATCATAGGTAATAGTATCTACTTATTTGGTAAATTAAGTTTAAAAAGCATGAAATAAAAATTAAATTTAAAATTAAAAAAAAACCCGACAAAATGTAACTTTAGAGTGAAAAAAATAAGACGTAGGTATTGATGTTTTTACAAAGAATTGTACCTATATTAAAATAGGTACGATTCTTTGGGCCAAGCGTCATCACATCGGTGGACCGCTAATAATATAGAGGTAACAAATACAAAAATTAGCGGTCTCCCGAGGCGAAGACGCTTGGCCCAAAGAATCGTACCTATATTAAAGTAGGATCAATACCTACTTTTTTTTTTTTTTTTTCACTTTTTAAAGTTCTATTTTGTCGCAGTTTCTTTTTAATAATAATCATAACTATTTATGTCAAGCAACAAGACTCATGGATATAATAATATACTTCTAAACTATGTTAGTAAAACAAAAAACAATAGGTAGTACCTAGGCCAACTAATAATGGGTTTTTATGGCCTGAGAGGAATGTTTTTAAAAGCTTTTATTTAACTTGCAATGTCTGTATGTATATTTGTTCGGGTTGAATCTTGCTACTCAATTTGG